>CAWVQL010000087.1:0-41576 GCA_963932265.1 Thymelicus lineola | reverse complement strand
TACTGGGCTTATTTTTCTCGGTTTAGTTTTTTTACGCAGTCAGGTTTTTTTTTCTTTTCAATTTAATTTTAAAATAATCTAATCTTCAAACGTTACACGTTATTTACATATTGTAATTTTGCAGAGCAACAAATAACAGTATAAAAAATATCGTACATACCAGAGCTTGTGTTCGTTATTTCTTAATTCAACATTAATTACAAGGGCCACTTAAAGTGAGCTACGCTGAGGTACAATGAGGTAATATAAATAAGGCCAACTCATTATAAATTGAGCACTGAATCACAATACGAATACCTGCCTCAAGTTTAGAGGCTCAGGTAACTGGCGATGAAATGAAGTGTAGGCGTACGTAGATTGAGTTTGTAGGCGGTTTGATCTCTATCCTATTATTCAGAGTTTGCAACAATAGCTACTGGCGAAACTGTGAGCTACGCTTAGGAATAATTTACTAAGTGGGTTTAAAGGAGGCGAAGAAACCGTTTTATCCTTAATGCCTCTTTTCTGGCGTAAACTGGTAAGTTTCTTAAGGAAATACGACAGTCAAAGAGCATTACTTTATTACGGATATTTGGCGTAAACGAAAGAAGTGCTCAACGTTTGTACATAATGTATAAAAACATTTATTCTACCAAGAGTGTCTATGATGCATTCTTTCAAGATGAAGAAGATGAATAAAACAAAAACTCGGTAAAGTTTCAAAATAGATTGAATAAAATGGTAAAGTAAAACCAGAAAAGTATTAAAAATTACTTCTAAACCTAATGTTTTAAGTCATGGACTGAATTGAGCTACTTAAACAGGAAGATGTTATTATTGAATTTTTTATTTAATGATTTATGTACACGTATAAACATGCTTATGAAACAATAATAAACTAAATTGTGTACACAGCCAATGTTATGTGAATGAATGACAGAAATTTTAAACCTGTTTATTGATATCAAGTTTGGTTAGAGTTCTCTGCGAGGGGTAAGATACTTTTACATTACTTTCTAGTAGGATCACAGTCGATCTATGCTAAATTATTATTGGTTATTCCCATTTGTCCCCACCATGTTTGTACCCACTATTCATCCTTGCCATCAAAACACAACACACGACACAACTTGCGATCATAACAAAGTGCAACTTTATTTTAGCTGCTCTCCTCTGTTTTTCTTTGTGTGCCCACCAAAGCCATTTCTTATTTTTAAAACCTTTGACGTTTCGTTAAAAATTTGGCTCTAGTTGTTGCTGGTCGAGCCTCAATTTGGCTAGTGGCTGTTACTTGTAACGCAGGTGGCACTTTTGGCTCTTCCGTTGACAAGCTATTTGGCCGCTGTTATTCGGCCATATTGTTTTTACGTTTCGTCTGTTCAGGTATATAGTAACTGTAAAAATATTACTACAGTAGCGTTAAAAACCATTTAATTAATATTAGAAAATGATATACAAAAAATCTAATGCCTTTATTTATATCATTTCATGTGGCATGACAATAATTATGGCAAAAAGTACTTAATTACTTGGTTTTAGTATGTATTTAAAAAAATAATTTAATTACAACGTTTCGTTTGTTAAGTAATTATTTACATTATTTCATTACCAGATAAAAATAAAAATGGATAAAAAATGGTCTATTAATATGGGTATTCACTTTTATTCATGTTGTCCTATCCCAAGTTTAAACAGTGCGCTCAAAGACATAAAAATTCTTAACTCGCGTCAAATATTTCATGTTATTGTAGAATATAAAAATAAATATCATTAAAAAGGAATCGTTAAACCGTCCGGTTACAAGTGAAATACATTATCATCACTTTTGTGAGCCCTATTAAGTCCGCGTACATAATTAATGATCTTGATTAAGTGACAACTTCCGTTCACTTCTTCGGTTGATTACCCCGAGATACTCCCGTCTCTGTAATTGTAATTAGGTAGTGCGTATTCAGTGTCATTATTCAGTTGTCTGAAGCAGTTGACAGTACCCGTTGATAATCTTGCTCTACATGTGCTAATTAAATGGACAATCCTTTACACAATGATCGCGGCTGTCCCCCAGTGGAACACGGAGCACGGCATACGAGCCTTTCTTTCCAATCCCTGACTGACTACCAATACCGTGTTCTAAAGGTAGGCTTAACTTTTCAATGTGTATTTGTTTCATTACATACCCCACTGCCTTCGTCACTAAGAAAAGTTTTCGCTTAGTTTAACATCCATTGGGGGTTAGCTTGCTATCAGTTCAGTAGCCCCTTTTGAAAAGAAGCAATGGTCAACGGATTTTGTAATAAAGTTGCTATAGGTGAATCTTAGCGGTTAGAAGGGAGGCTTCAATGATTGCATCCCGATATAATCACGATCACGGGCCTCTGACATTTCTTTTCTTTTATCGCAACGGTTGCTGTAAGATAAAATGGCAATAAATAATGCGGGAAGACACGGTCGGTACGTGGTCTCGGTTGCACTTTTCATTTGTATTATCCGCGTAATTATGCCTCGGCCGACGCACGAGTATGTGGTCTTATTGATTGCGCTCCACCAGCTAGCTAAGCGATATAGTTTGTTAATGGGTAGCAATAATTGTTTTAATATGATTTATTACGTACTTGGTGAGATCTTGCGCGCATCTAATTGGATCTTGGTTTTGTAGCTAATGGAGAATATAGACGTTGGAGATTTCTATGTTTTCAGCGTTCTTACTTATCTTCCTTAATTATGTTTTGTGAGTGACATGATAATGAGACTTGAGGATATATATATATTGACTTGATGTAGATATACATGAGTTTGTGGGTCAACCGATGGGGTTACGTCTGGCTTCTATGAAAAACCTTTTTGACGAAGGTTCTCAGAACATTCCGACAGAATGACATATCAACTTATTCGCAATGTCTGAAAACGACATTTCCATGCCTCATATTTAGTCAGTTTGTTATAGAAATAAATAACACTAATAAGTAGCACTTCAAGATAGATTTTGTAAATAATTCTTAGTTCATGTAGATATAGTTTTTATTGATTATTGTTTGACTGAGGAGTTACTTTCTCCTCCTAAAGTACCGTTTTAATTGGTCTATTTCTCATAAAACAATATAAATATGAAGACAATTCGATCGAATGAAATTCCATCACTATTATATCTCTTTGTTTAAACAGAGATGGAACATTATTTCGTCGTTATAAAGAACGATGTAAAAGATAAAGAAAGAACGCTGCTAGCCAACTCTAGCTTTAAGTTACTTTACTCTAACCTCACATTAAAGGCACGTTCTTATGGAATCTACGGTTGAGACTGACGGTAGTGACAGTATTCTTAAAAATTATTTTGGAGTCAGTTTTTTGAAGCGGAACAAATCTCGTTGCATATCGTTGGCTGCGCCTGTATCAACATTCTTGTCACGTTCCTTGCGGTGTAGTCGAAGCATAGTCGTGGACGTCGAAAATATCATCTCTTTCTTCGTCAACGTATCTGCAACAGCGTTTTTTGTATGATAGTTATAAAAGTAAGCAGAAGGGGTATTGTATGGTGTTGATTATGAAATGATATTCCTTTTACTTTGCTCCATGATATATTTCCAGTTTTCCTAACGTTCACATCAATAACAATCTTCACTACTCCGTGATCAATAATCGAATCCCTAAGAATGTCCCACACGTGAGCACACATATTATTCCAAATAGATTGAAATTATTCCTTATTCTAAATATGTAGTTTTTCTACATGACTTCTTGTATGACAGCATTTGCATCGACCGATCGAATTGAACCAAAGAGGTCGCTTACCGACAAGTATATTATTCACATTTACATAAAACCGTCAATTATCGCCATATTACCTGTACAAAAAGATTTTAGATGAGGCGATATTTAAACTGCGAGATACAAAATTACTGACTAAAAACAAATTTCACAAGAAGTTCAAGTACTCTGATTGTTTAAATATTAATTATGAATGAAATTGTTGTCAACAAAGTAAAAAACTTTTTTAGCATAGTTTAACGAAGCAAGATAACGGAACAGGATATACATAATATGGGCAATGTTAAAAGTAATTGTAGAAATTTTGATACCATCGATTTTTAAAATGAATTCTTTACTAGATTTTGGTTTCATTTGTATGTATACATAGTATATGGAACTAGAAACGTATACCTACACGCTTCCGATGCGTTATTTCGTCGTATTTGTATGCGGATTGGGTGCGTGTCGCATCTGCCCGCACGTAGGAGGTTTTTAAAATACTAGTGGGGGAGTATCGATGTCGTTAGGATCCCATCTTTGTTTCCATTTATATGGCGAGAAAAAACAAAACTTCTTTATTTTGGTAACGTTATCGTGTTTATGTTTCTACTCATGTCCTGAAGGGGCCGTTTGTGATGCATCTGAAACTATGGCTCGGATTAGTAAACCAATCTCGGTTCAAGAGCATGTGATCACAAATGAGACTTTTACATACAATCTGACATGTATTAGCATCTCAAACTTTAATTAGGGTTTCGAACGAAAAAAACTAAAAAAGGAACCCCTGATCACTTGTGTATCTGAGCGACCAACCTTTACAGCCAATTTTCTCCGAAAATACTGGACCAAATGAGTTAAAATTTAGTACTCACGTGCTTTTTTGTAACCAATGTACGGAACCCTCTCTACCTGAGTATAACTCGTACTTTCCAAGTTTTATTTTTATTTAGAACTTCTTATAAAAATCCTTCTGTGATTTTTACATTATACTAATTACAGGTATAGACGCTTAGTAATATAAAGGTAACTGTTCTTACGGCGAATCCTTTTTTGCTTTACAGTACATCGGTTAATGTACAATCGATGTATAGTCCCTTGTATGCGAATCGCGTGCTAAAACGCCATTTAGCACTTAAAAAAGAAAAAGGATCGATCTGATTAAAAGCAGCAGTTGGCCCTTTTAGCATTGTCGTTACACGACTACAGGTTTGAACATCAATTTGTCTTTAACTATTTGAGAACTTGATTTCGATTAAACTAAATAACCAGTCAGTTCTCTTGTTATTGAACACGGTATATAATATATACTATCGATTGTAGCTTACGTCTTGTTTCATTATCAGCAGCCGATTGTAGAATGGAACTTACTTTACTTTATCAGCCTTATTCATAAACGCTTAATAAACCTATTTTATGATAGCTATGCCATGTTTAGTAGGTAGGTGATAATTGATAAAAAACGGAGATTTGAGGTAACTTTAAAACTTTTATGAAGTCCGTTAAAAATAGACTGAATATACTTTAAATAGAAAGAATATAAGATATTTTCATTGAAGACACAAGTTCAGTTATTTCTTTCATCTGTATTTTTTAAAGTTAATCGTGTCGAAGCAGGTAAATACAGTGAACGAATATTACTATATTAGTTCATTGTGTAAATAAGCTTAGAATGGTGTGTTTAAGTAAAAATGTAACAACTTTCTTTAAATCTGAGATCTGATTAAACGGAAATTGAATACTTTGCTGGTAGCTTATCTGCACCTTTCCCCTTCTATAACAACGGAAGTTAGGCCTAAATGAAAGTGAGGTATTTTATGCTTTGAGCTTTTGCGAACAAGGTAGAAGGAGGCTGTTAAATATATCTTATTCATAATTGTGTAGGTATAGTAGATGTAGGTATTGGTTTAAAAAATGTAAATTCTGATTAAAGTCTTGCAGTAATGTGTCTGTGTTTATTGTAATATAATAGTTGTTATGTAAAGTTTTGTTATGTAACTGGCCGGCAAACGAGCTGACGATCCACTTGAAGCAACCGTCGCCCATGAACATATCGCAATCTCAGTGGAAAAAAGGCATAAGATAAAAATTGCAATTTAACAGGAGAGCAAAAAAAACTGTTAAACTATCAGTAAGTAGTCAAAGGAATTTACATTACGATTTCTTGCACAAAACCGTCAAGATTAATGATAAGAAAAACATTGAGCTTATGCTTCTTTTGTCCCTCTTTCTAATCATATTAATAACTAAAATTCGAAGTGAAACGACTCATGCTTTTTTAATGAGGGTGCGATACATTATAATACGTATGTTGTCGCCCAAGAAAAAGGAGAGGGAAATAAATAAATACAATATGTTTAATTATGTAGTTTATTCAATATCCAGATACCAATTTTACTTGTGATTTATTCCATGTATTTAATTAAGTTTTTAAGAAAGTTCTTCAAAGTATATTTATTACCTTTGTCAAACTACCACGTACGGCTAAGCTGTAACCACTCGCAGGTAGAGAAATACAGTGGAGAATCTATAAATTCACGAATACTATTTTAATAACTGTATAGCAATTCATTGACGAAAGTCTATCAAATACAATGTTATCTTGGAGATCAGTAACGCCAAAGTATTACCGATGAATTACCGAAAAAAATACACGCGAGTGAGGGAGATATTTTTTATGCTTTGAGCAGGCAAACGAGCAAACGGGTCACCTGATGGTAAGTGATCACCGCCGCCCATGCCGGGGGCGTTACCAATGCGTTGCCGGCCAAGAAGATGACGATAGACCCACTTCTTGAAGGACCCCATGTCATAGCTTAGAGGGAACACCGATGCAGGTAGTTTGTTCCACAGTTTACACGTGAGAAGTCGAAAATGACGTGAGAACCGAACTGTGGACGAACGCCAGTTATCCAGGTAGTGTTGGTGGAACCTTGATATATTAAAAACATTAATGAACGTTATTAATAAAATAAGCATTTCTAAATTCCTGTTGTCTATTACATTTACAGATTAACTAGGATTACCAAAATCCTCTAATTGAAAGTTTAATTAAACATTTCGATCTTCGTCTCAACATGAAACTAATCTATAATGAATAATTTGTCCATACCATAAGGACGGTTCCTTCATTTGGACATGGTCGTGTCTAAATAACGGCCTTTAGTCTAATCCGGTACGAGGTAGTAATAAGAAGATTGTAATTGAACGTCAAAGGGACCGGCTTGAGGATTAGGCGACGATGTGTGCCGACGTTCCGATGGACGACAACTCACAATTTGATTACGACAATACCAGTATGACTGTCCGTCTGTGATGTAGATAATTAAATGAGTACACGAGTAAATGGATACTTTTCGAGAGGGAAGGAAAAGTTTCGAGAACGAAAAGAAAATTTGTCCTGAATATTGGTTGCGCGGGCTATATTCAGAATATGTTTTAATAGTTATGCCATTATATCGACCTCCGCGGCGCTACCACTGGCTGGGGAAAGCCTTCAAAGGAAAAAGAAAAAGAAATGTCAACATTGAGAAGATTTTGAAATTTTGTTGTTGTATCGATATAACCGCTTCTAGTTGATTCGCCGCTTCCTGCATATTTTATATATTCAACCGCTGTTATCAAATAACAAATCCTTTGGATTGCAATTTAATACCGCCGCGCGGCTGGATTCAAGATCTTCAGCTTCGTGTGAGACTGGTGAGTCGTTTGATGTGCATCTATTGTAATTTATTTTGTTTATTGCTCCGCACCAACGCTCCGCAGCCTTCAAATTTGACTTGGCTAGTCTCAGCCCCCGTTTCCTTTGGAGGAGCTATTTACACGCTCCTCCATATTTATTTTTGGTCCATTCGAGCCTGATTATTGAATCAGTACATAGTTTTATTATATTTTCCCGCATTCATTAGATATTTTGGTAATTTCTTAGCTTTGGTAGGTTTGCTTTCTCCATTCATAATGGAGACTCATAAAATAAAATTACTTCAAGCTAAAGCTGAGATAATTTTCCAAAGGGTCACTAAATTATGTGATCAATCTAAAAAAGTAGTTGTTACTGCAGATACACGATTAACAGAAAACTTCATGGCAGAATCGGAAATGATCGATGAAGTGCGCCATGAATTTATGTCTATTATTGACAGTATAAACGATTTAAATTTGGTTTTAAATCCCGAAGCTGAGCCTGATTTTAAAGGTTTAATTTCGTTTGACGACGCATATACTCGTGTAAAACGTGTCCGCAACAATGTAAATTCCGCTAAACAAGTCAGTTCTACAGTTACCCTCACGCCATCACAACCAGTGAAAAACGTTGTTAAATTACCGCCTATTGTTATTCCTTCTTTCGATGGTAAGCCTGAGAATTGGCCAATGTTCTATGAGTCGTTTAAGGCTAATATTCACAACAACCAGCAGCTGTCTGACTCGCAGCGTGTGCAATATCTGATAGGTAGACTGACGCATGGTGCGCAGCAAATGGTTGCCGGTATCGTACCAACTGGTGAAACTTATCACATCATTTGGAACAGTATAGTGAAGAAATTCCAAGACAAACGGTCATTAGGTACTTTCTATTTAAATAATATATTGGAATTGAAGAATTGCACGCAGACAGTTAACAGTTTAAGTAGTTTTATTGAAAAATACTCCGCTTCGATATCCGCTTTAAAACAATTAGATATTTCCGATTTAACAGATTTCATTCTATTTAATTTAGCCATAAAAAAGTTAGATTTACAAACAGTGCAGTCTTTTGAGTTGTCTGTTCGCTCTTCGGAAATACCTACCTCCGAAGAACTTGTGTTATTTGTTCAAGATCAAGTAAAAATATTAGAACGATCAAGTAACTGTAATAGCTTTTTTCAAACTCATCACAAATCTCAAAAGTCAGATTCTAATACTCGTAAATCTCTGACTTTCACTATTCAACAAAATACTCAATCTTCTAAAACCGCTCCTTGTGTCATGTGTAATAGTACCGAACATTTACTTTTTAATTGTATCAAATTTAAAAATCTAGATTCTCCTAAAGAGCGTTACGAGTTCGTAAAATCAAAGAATTGTTGTATTAATTGTTTAAGCTCATCGCATTCAGTTTCGAATTGCAATTCGCGTAATGTCTGCCATTATTGTCAAAAGAGACATCACTCACTTTTACATTTTAATAATTTACAAAGAAGTTCAAATACTTCATCGGTACAATTACACGCATGCTCTCACAAAGTCGCTGATAAGGAGAAGACGACCTCTTCGAATGCTGAACCGTATGTTCATTGTGATATGGTCGCTAATTCAATGAAACCTGCTCCAGTGCATTCGTTCGCTACGAACAGTTTATCGCCCGCTACTATGGTATCACTTGATAATAGTAAATCTCAAACAACCATACTTTTGTCGACTGCGCAAGTTTATGCACGTAATAAAAATAATGAAAGGAACGTCATTCGTCTCTTATTGGACAATGGCTCACAAAATAATTTAATTACATTAGATTGTTGTAATTTACTCAACTTATCTGTAATTCCGCTTTATAATTCTTCTCTTAAAGGCGTAGGTTTATCGTCTCGTCCTATTCATGGTTACGTTGATTTGACAATTGAGTCGCGCGTTTCGCCGCAAAAATATAATATTCACGCGTTAGTTGTTGATAACATAACAGACAAATTGCCAGCATTTGAGATTGATGCTCGCAACTTTGAATATTATAATAGGGTACCTCTAGCGGACCTCACATGGAATATCCCTGGTAACATTGACATGGTCATTGGTGCCCAATTATTCCCCTATATTTATTTGGGTAAACAATATAAACCGAATAGTTCACTTTCACTTCCGCCCGCTTTTTCGACCACTTTTGGTTACATTTTAATGGGAGATTTTCCTTCGTCGTTTGTTGATAATGATAATAATCAACCCGCTTCTTTTACCGCGATCACCCGGAGTGATCTGGAGTATTGTCTCCATAAATTCTGGGAATTGGAGGAAATTCCTAAAAAACGATTTCTTTCACCTGATCAAACGGAATGTGAAGAAAATTTGTTTACGACTTCTGTTGTTCGCGACAATGATGGGCGATACTGTGTAGCCCTTCCTTTTAGTCGCAATCCCGCTGACCTCGGTAGTACCCGCGCAGTGGCACACCGCCGTTTTCTTGCGTTGGAACGTAAGTTTAAACAAAATACCGCTTTACGCAATGATTATAACCAAGTCATCACCGACTATATAAATAATGGTTACTTATCCGAAGTACTTTCTGCAGATAGTGATGATGGTTACTATATTCCGCACCACGCCATCATACGGCAAGATAAAGCAACGACTAAGTTGCGAGTTGTGTTAGACGCAAGTGCCAAAACTCACACAGGGTTGTCACTTAATGATATTTTACATTCAGGGCCTAACCTACAAGCTGATCTCTTCTTACTTTTATTAGATTTTCGTTTATTTCCAGTTGCATTAACCGCAGATATTAAGCAGATGTACTTGCAAATAGCAGTTCCAGAATCACATCGTAAATATTTAAAAATATTATTTCGTTTTTCTGAAAGTGAAAAATTACGCACTTTTCAATTTAACCGCGTTCCCTTTGGTCTGAAGTCCAGTCCATTTGTAGCAATGCGTACTGTACGCCAGTTAGCATCAGATGAAGGTTCTAGTTTTCCTGATGCAGCTTCTGTCATCCAGTCGAATTGTTTATATATGGACGATTTGGTGACGTCAGTGTCTGATAAGGACAGCGCTGAAAGTTTAGCTAATGAGTTAATTTCTTTGTTTAAAAGCGGCTGTTTTGATCTGGTTAAATGGGCCAGCAATTCTTCCGAATTTTTTGATTGCTTGCCACTTTCACACCGCGTTCCAGTTGATTTCTCTGGTGATTCTAGTAGCAACCTGAAGATATTAGGTCTAATTTGGTTTCCAGACGAAGACGTATTTCAGTTGTTTACTTCTTGTATTGACAATAAATGTACAAAACGCACTATACTTTCCTTTGTCGCTCGCTTTTTTGACGTTCTGGGTCTGGTATCTCCAGTTATAGTATACGCGAAATTGCTTATCAAAGATCTGTGGATTAGCAAAGTGGATTGGGATGATACGCCTCCAGAGGACATAATTAGATCTTTTTCATTGCTCGTCAAGGAATTACCATTGTTATCGGAAATAAAAATACCGCGCCATATTGGTTTTTTTAATAACTGTAGGGTGAATATAGTTGCATTTTGTGATGCAAGCCTCAAGGCCTATGGTTGTGTGATTTATTTACATATAACTGACGAGGCCGGAAATATCATTGTGAGACTCTTGTGTTCCAAGTCTAAAGTTTCTCCTGTTCGAATTACTACGCTTGCTCGATTAGAGTTATGCGCCGCTGTTTTAATGTCCCGCTTAGTAAAAATTGTTATTAATACTTATAGTAACCGCATTCATATCTCAGGTGTTTATACCTTTTCAGATTCAACTATAGCTCTTTCCTGGATACATTCTTCACCACATAAGTGGTCTATTTTCGTGAGTAATCGGATTGCTCAGTTCCAGGAAAATCTAGATCCTCGAAATGCTTATCATGTCGCAGGATCTGATAATCCCGGCGACTGCGTATCAAGGGGTCTTTTACCCTCGCAGTTGGTAAACCATCATCTTTGGTGGAACGGACCCTCGTGGATGAGTTATCCTGTGGTTAGGTGGCCTATACATTCCTTTTCGTCTGATGACAATTGTGAACAGTTACCGGAATTTAAGGTGACTTGTAAAACACATGTAAGTTCCGCAGTCAAAAATAAGCCGCCCTTTTTATATGATTGTTTTAACCGCGTTTCATCATGGAATAAATTGCTTCGGATTATAGTGTACGTATCACGCTTCACTAAAAAATTACCGCGTTCCACAAATATAACTTCTTCGGATTTGAAATTCGCTGAAACAATTGTACTTAGGTCGGTGCAAATGATGCATTTTCAATCAGAAATTGACAGTCTAAGAAAAAATAATTTACCCGCTAAACAGTTTAGACATTTATGCCCTTTTATTGATAATGAAGGCCTTCTTAGAATTGAAGGTCGACTATCAAAGTCTGATTTACCATTCGAATGTAAACATCCGGTGTTGTTACCAAAACACGATCACATAGTTAATCTTTTAATCGATCATTACCATAGAAGTAATTTGCACACTGGCGCAAACTTACTCATGTCTATTATACGACAACGCTTCTGGATACTCTCCGCTAGAAGTATTATCCGCAAACGTGTTAACATGTGTAACACTTGTTTCCGCTTATCTCCTTCTCATCCGTCACCTAAGATGGCTGATCTACCTTCTTACCGTGTTTGTGAAACTAAAGCCTTTGTTCACACTGGTGTGGACTACGCTGGTCCCATTAGAATTACTTTAGCTCGTAGACGTGGTCAACATGCTCAAAAGGCATATATTTGTTTGTTTATATGCTTAGTTACTAAAGCCATAAATATTCAGCTGGTTAGTGATCTGACAACTGAGTCATTTTTAGCAGCATTTAAAAGATTCATTTCATGCCGGGGTCCAGTTTCTTGTCTGTACTCTGACAATGGGACAAACTTTGTAGGAGCTAAGGCTAAGTTAGATGAGATGTATACTTTTTTATTATCTAAAGGTTTTCAATCGGCCTTTAGCCATGAACTTGCTAATAAACGCATCGAATGGAAAATGATACCGCCCCGTGCGCCACATTTCGGTGGATTGTGGGAATCAAATATAAAGAGTATTAAAACACACTTATTTCGTGTCATTGGTAATCAACTACTGACTTATGAAGAGTTGTTGACAGTTTTGATGCAAATCGAATGTTTGTTAAATTCGCGTCCGCTTTGTTTGTTATCATCCGAACCTTGAGGTCGACATTAAAAAATGAGCGGGTGTCAATACCTCAGGTTGACCTGAGGTATTGACACCCGCTCATTTTTTAATGTCGACTCCTATTCAATATTTTCCCGCAAATGATTTTTCTGATGATCGTGTCAATTTAATCGACCGCAAAAAATTGTTAGACGTTCTAGTACAGTCATATTGGAAAAGGTGGAGGGCTGAATATTTGCAAACGCTACAAGTCAGACAGAAATGGTGTACGCCTGACAATCCAGTTCGTGTTGGAACTGTAGTTCTAATTGACCAAGATGACATACCGCCTTTACGTTGGCCATTAGGTATCATCCAGCAAGTTTATCCTGGTAGTGATGGTGTAGTTAGAGTCGCATTAATTAAAACACAAAGTGGCACGTTTAAACGACCTGTCGTTAAACTTTATCCCATACCTACACAATAACTAATTATAATTTACTTTCATAATTTTTATTACTTTATTATAATCCAATTTTCTTTTAAGATTAAATTAGGATTTCAAAGGATCATATACGTCCCTTGATCTTACACCGCAAGGCTTAATTTAAAATTTCGTTTATTTTGTTTTTTCTTTTGAAAGTTCTTAGAACTTCCAAAGCCGGGGAGCATGGTTGCGCGGGCTATATTCAGAATATGTTTTAATAGTTATGCCATTATATCGACCTCCGCGGCGCTACCACTGGCTGGGGAAAGCCTTCAAAGGAAAAAGAAAAAGAAATGTCAACATTGAGAAGATTTTGAAATTTTGTTGTTGTATCGATATAACCGCTTCTAGTTGATTCGCCGCTTCCTGCATATTTTATATATTCAACCGCTGTTATCAAATAACAAATCCTTTGGATTGCAATTTAATACCGCCGCGCGGCTGGATTCAAGATCTTCAGCTTCGTGTGAGACTGGTGAGTAAGGCTTCCAAAAATACGGATTTTCCAATTACGTATTTAGATACGCATTTCGCTGCTCTAAATACGTAATTACGTAATTACGTAACTGATTTGCTTTTTTTAGGGCGCAATTTTTTTGCGTATAAAATACATTGTATTTTAGGAAGGAATAGAAATAAAAAATCAAACATCTTCAAATGTTCACATTTACCTATTATATTAAGAAGAAACTACAGAAGATAATAATTTTAAAATTAAACTCCAGATCTAAAATCAATTACGTACGAATAGGCTCAAAGTTTTATTTATTTAATTTTTGTTCTTGTTATTATGATGCCATCAAAAACATAACTTGTAAAAAAAAATCAAGTCTCGCAACTCAGTTCTTCTACCGTAAAAATTTGTGAGATCCATTGTATGAGGGCCAAGTCAATCTATTTATTTAGAACATAAAATATTTTTAATATTGATATGGTCACTGTAAGATGTTGTTAGGTTAGCTAATTACGTAATAACTTAAGACAGAAGGACCCTTAAGTAGGGATTGAATAAATTAACCAACTTGGTATTACATGGATCTCACAAATTACGGTAGAACTGAGTTGCAAGACTTGTTTTTTTTACAAGTTATGTTTTTGATTGCATCTCATTTCTTTTTGTAGTAGTCCTACTTTTTTCCCTTCCAGTACCTTCTACTTCTTGAATACTAACAATTTCGGGCAATTTAGTCTACTTAATATTTTGCGGGTTTGGTAAAACTTCATAAGATATCTCTTCCCATTCTTGCTTTTTTATTCCGTTGACCATTTTATAAGTTACCTTTGAACATAATTATATCTAGGTACTTATCTACACCTATTATTCCATTATATTATACATATACACTGATTCATTCACTGCAAATGTAACTTTATTATCCTATATATTTATATGGGATTACAAAGTTATTTATGCAGTTGGTGTATCTACACTTGCGAGTTTTAAACTGGAATCACCTAAACGGGGATTGTTCAAAACAATTTTAACAATTTTCATGCAATGAAATTGTAGAATGTGGTATATCATTTGAAAGGTAATTGTATTGGCCTTCATCCTCTTTTAATATCATAACCAAATCTTAGTCAGCTTATATCATGGTATGTAAAAACAATACTCATTAATTTTTAAAATAAAACAAAATATGGTTTGCAAGTCCTGAAACCCTATAAAAAGGGCCATGGGTGAAGAAATTGTCATCAGTCCAATAATTCACGCCACTGGGAATACAGAAAGTAAAAAAATGGAAACCACACCTGCAGAAGCCGCTCAAATCGTCATTCTAATCCAGCATGGGTTGTTTCAGCGTACTATCGCTCGTCAGCTTCATCTGAGTCAGTCATGTATCTCAAAAGTATACCAGAGTTTCAGGGAGACTGTAAACTTAGTGCGAAGACCAGGTTCTGGCCGTCAGCGATACACTTCTGTGGGAAATGACCGTTTTATTGTCTCCACTTCACTCCGGAATCGATACCTGACCGGCGTTGACGTCCAGAAGCGGCTCAGACAAGCCCGGCTTCAATTTGCCCGCGATCACTTAGACTGGGGTATAGAGCAATGGAGCCGAGTCTTGTTCTCGGATGAAACCAGAATGTGTCTGCATGGTAGCGACCGTCGAAGAAGAGTTTACATGAGACAGGGGCAACGATTTACACAATGCTGTTCTGCGGAAACCGTGGCATACGGGGGTGGGTCCTGTATGATGTGGACAGGAATTTCTATCGAAGCCAAAACGGAGCTGATATTCGTACCCGGTGGAGGTCGGGGAGGAGGGCTTACCGCAGAAAGATACATCAACAACATTCTGCTAGACTATGTGCTTCCCTACGCCGGTTTTATTGGGCAGGATATGCTGTTAATGCACGATAATGTCCACTGCCACACCACTGCAGAAACGAGACAGTACCTGAAAGAAGTCGGGATTCCCACAGTAGACTGGCCAGCCCATAGCCCTCACTTGAATCCAATTGAAAATTTGTGGGATGAGTTGAAAAGGCAGGTACGAGGAAGATGGCAAGTTCCAGCGTCGATTGAGGACCTAATAACTGCTTTAGTCGAAGAGTGGCAGGAAATCTCACAAGATTCTATCAGGAAACTCATCCGGTCGATGACAAACAGTCGGTCTGCTAGTCAGTCGGTGTGTGAGTGAGTGACGAAATTAAGAAACTTTGACTAGTTATAATTCTTAAACTACTGGTTCAAATTGAATGAAATTTGAAATATACCGTGTATATACAAAGCCTGCTTGGTTACTGGAAATGCAGGCTTCTAGCTTAATCCACGACGAAGTTATAGGGGTTCGAAAATAATGCACGATAATGTCCACTGCCACACCACTGCAGAAACGAGACAGTACCTGAAAGAAGTCGGGATTCCCACACTAAACTGGCCAGCCCATAGCCCTCACTTGAATCCAATTGAAAATTTGTGGGATGAGTTGAAAAGGCAGGTACGAGGAAGATGGCAAGTTCCAGCGTCGATTGAGGACCTAATAACTGCTTTAGTCGAAGAGTGGCAGGAAATCTCACAAGATTCCATCAGGAAACTCATCCGGTCGATGACAAACAGTCGGTCTGCTAGTCAGTCGGTGTGTGAGTGAGTGACAAAATTAAGAAACTTTGACTAGTTATAATTCTTAAACTACTGGTTCAAATTGAATGAAATTTGAAATATACCGTGTATATACAAAGCCTGCTTGGTTACTGGAAATGCAGGCTTCTAGCTTAATCCACGACGAAGTTATAGGGGTTCGAAAATAGCCTGAACTGCTTGGAGAAAAGGGATGGTACGGCCGTACCGCTTTTATTGCTCGACTTGGCGGGGGCACCGCCGTGCCCCCAGATCTCATAGACGATAATGAACTTAATGTTCTGTCACCAAGGGAACTTCTTAAACTTCTTTCTTTTAAATTAATAATATCCTATCTATGTACTTGCGTTATTACGTTTATTTATTATCCGTTGCGTTATTATCCGTAATTACGGATTTGCACTCTTCAATTACGTATTTGTAGGACTCTTAAAATCTGTCCGTAATTACGTATTTGCGTAATTACGTAAGTACGTATTGGAAGCCTTACTGGTGAGTCGTTTGATGTGCATCTATTGTAATTTATTTTGTTTATTGCTCCGCACCAACGCTCCGCAGCCTTCAAATTTGACTTGGCTAGTCTCAGCCCCCGTTTCCTTTGGAGGAGCTATTTACACGCTCCTCCAAATATAATGCTACTAATGCAAAATACAAATAACTAAATGGAATTTTTAAGTTACATTTTAGTGAATGTAGCATAATCATTCCAACTTGAGAAAATATATCATAGGAGTGTTATTAATTTTAAATGTTGTCATTACAAATAGACATAGAAATAATTTATTTCTAATTTATTTCTTAAGAAGAAGTAATGTGCAATAACAAAAATATAAGATAGATGTTAGTAATTATCTTCTGCATAAAAAAATATTCCAAATGGGAATGTGGACAAATCCGTGATGAAAACTAGTGTAAGCATGATTGACATGGAGCTATTCCATTCGTTCCGGGCTGGTTGTATTTCGGGGGCATAGAGGCGTTTATTTCATTATCATTTTACTTACTAATCACCACTAATCGCTTGTAAGCATTTGGAGATAGATTGACGGCTAGGAAATACATAGAAAAATTATGATTGCGACAAGAAAATATAAATAGTATTAGAAAGGTAGTTTTGCTCTACAGGTGTTATGGAAATCATGTTAACTTTATGAAAGCGCCGCCCATATTTAATCTTGTGATTGATTGATTGATTGATAATCTCAATTAATACTACATGCACGTATTAATAGGTGATATAATAAGAAGAATATTATAATATATTTTTCTATACGTGAAACTTATTGTAGAAATATTGCATCAATTATTCACCATCAAAACAGTTTTTCTTTAATTTTGATTTTATTAATTTTTTTTCGAAATTCAGTTGTTTACTTTATACCTTTGTCTTTAAGTCACAAAAAAGTACATGAGAAGGTACCAAATTTTAGCTCTTTGGTTCAGTAGTTTTAGATTAAATTGGCTGTGAATACTTTGCAATACTTTGCCAGCCACGACAGAAAAGAAAAAAAAAAAGTTGTAAATGACGATTTACAGAAATTAGGTTTTTATTTAGGTTTCTGAGAGTCGTAAATGAAATGGTCTTGCAAAGGAAATACTAAAACTTTGGTTAACGGGTTCCTTGCAAGCTTAACCACTAGTCATACAGTAAGACTTAAGAGACTTAGACACTCGTAGTAAGTGCTGCATTGCTCATACAACAATAAAAATAGTGTGCACGATATCTATCTTTCTGTCACCTCTCCAGCCGCAGGTCTGCTATAAGAAATTTCGTTAGAGATAAAAATAATCTTTGTATATTATTTCTGTAATTGTAAAATAATAATAAATAAATCAGAGCTACATATCGATGTGAGTCTTTTGTGTGTATTTTATTTAATAAATTATATTTAAAAGATAACGTAAAAATGGAGTCACTCACGAAAAGTTACTTACTATACGTACCATAAGCTACTATTTATACTTATGTATTCATACTGGAATAACTTGGTGGAGAGTGCAATGTTATATGTCACCTCAGATGGGACGTTACGAGCCTACTTCTATAGTGGGCCATTAATGGGTAGAAGTGGGATGGAGTGTTTACATGAAACTCGCTTACCACTGTTAATCTGACAATTGGTCAACATACGCTAAAATGTTTCTATCGAGATCCATAAAATACTCTGCATAACGAGCATTGTTCCCCATATTTTAGGCGGAATTAGCACATTAGTTTGAATAACTATGTGACGGTCCAGATGACCTAAAAGATACCGTAGAATGTCGAATGTTTATGGCCGCTGCTATATGTTATTTATTTTTGGATGGATTTTAATGGGACTTTCGAATTGAAATTGGAATGGGATTGGAATTTTCGATACTCCATTTTAGATAGGAACTGTTTTATATGAATGTTATAGTCATTTATTAATTAACTAGTATGCTAACAAGAATTTTAGTCCAGATGGTCCTTAGGAACCTAAATTCATCCGAACAGTATTACATATATTCTGTTGCCTCAATGCAAAAATGCAGAGTCAAATAAGAGCAGCCATGAAACAGATTCATGCCATTATAATTCGATATAGTCAATGAAGACAAGTGAACGTTATCAACAGTTGACCCTGGTAATTTCAAGTACAATATCATATTGTTACATTAATTGGCCTTGAAATTGTACCCAATGAAGTCACTGAAATACTTGATCACATTAGGGCTTTCTTTGTCGCGGGGGGCATTTACACAGACAAATAAGATATCAAAAACACCCACAATCACAAAACACGTAACGTAACAACGTAACGTAACAACGTAATATCTGTTACGTACCTATACGTTTGCGCTGGCCAGGTATCGAATCCGAACTTCATAAGCAAGTTGACAACCAACAACTTTATGCATATTTTGCCTGGACTTTAATAAACTATCCAAACTTTGACGTATTCCGAAAACTGTTTCCCGTGTCCTTATTCCTTAAATGATAGTTCTAAGGCCCGGCAAGGAATTCCTGATGCTATCGTCGTACAGGAGCTTACTTTTATGTGAGTTATGGCGCAATAAACGCAGTGTCCATCCGTCCACTGTTTTATGAGAATCTATACTAATATTATAAAGCTGAAGAGTTTGTGTGGTTGAACGCGCTAATCTCAGGAACTACTGCTTCGAATTGAAAAATTATTTTTGTGTTTGATAGTCTATTTATCAAGGGAGGCTATAAACTATATAACATCATATATTTTAGAAGTTAGTTTTTTCCACAAATTAACGCGGATGAAACCGCGAGGCACAGGTAAGGTTAGAAAACAAAAAAAGTAGTTTGCTAAACGTAAGCTGTTTACTACTTATTACAATTTGAAATAAATGCGTCTAAGTATACATAATGCTAACCTGTATTTAATTATATTTTTGTCGTAATTCAGAAGTATTATTTGATTTTTTATTAAACGTAAAATTAAGTAAGTATTCAATTAAAAATTATTATATGATTTTAATACTCTTTACAGTCAATTGCTAGAAAAGTCATTTAATACGGGAACTTTTGATTAAACCAGTTTCATTGCATTTGCACAAACGTTAAAGTATTAAAATAATTAGTTCTTTAATAACTTCACCGCAAAGTAACCGATGAGAGGTTATAACCAGTCGTAAATGTATGGATAGGTTATGAATGTAGCTTTTTAAAGTTACTTTTAACTTCAAATATTCGTAAAAAAAAACGCCTGTAATACTTTTTCTGTTATTTTTGGTTAAAATTAAATGTAAAATTTGGTTAAATACTGTAACCTAATTTTCTCATCCATACGCGAAAAATAAACAATAGATCATTGAATTGGAGCATTTTGACATTTGTTAATCATATTAAAAAAATAATAAAAGTAAAAACACAGAATGTATTATTTCTTGTAATTTCTGGAGCTTGAAACTATGTTTGGAGAAATCACTTAATTACGTTAAGGTATACTTAGCACATTTAGTAGTTATACCCCAGCGATAACCAATATAAGTTTTCTTTACCCAATCTTGAAAATCCTGCATTATTCTTCAAACATGGTCTCCTCAGCTATAAATAAAGTTGCGTGCGACACCTCTAATAATAATAATATATACGTCATCGGTCATAACTAACTAAAATGAATTTGCTGAATCAGCCATGGCATCTTTTTCCCTTTCATAATAATGCCTTGTACAAATTGCCCATATATTGCGTCGCTGTGATTGTATGTATGTGATTAAGCTCCTGGCTTTTCATTAAGGCTTATCAATTTTTGCATTGGATCATTAGTGTCAAACTTTGTAGCGACCTTTTAGTATATTAATATGGAATAGTTAGTTAAGCTTGCGATAGGAAACTGTTATTTTACGTAAATGTATTGATTAACCGACTTCAAAAAAACCTTTGTTGTTTGTCGTTGTCTGTTACCTCAGAATTTTGGACTGGGTGAAGAGATTTTGATGATTCTTTTTTTAATCAAAAGCTGGTGCTTGTCGTGTGGTCCCACATAAATTTCAACGACATCCAATTTCAATGGCATCCATGTTAAAAGCATATAAGTCTTAAATTTGCATTAAGTATGTGCGCGATAAATGGACGAATAACTCAATATCACGCCAACCGATTTCAATGATTCTTTTTTTATTGGATGTACCGTACCAACTTCATTTGAAGTCGGTTATTTTTTTGTTAAAATTTTAGTCTATAATAAATCAATAATTTATCCATTTTTCTATTATATGAGCCTTTAGAAGTCCACTGCTGGGTAGGTGTGTGCCCCATAGATAATTGCCATGTAACGTATTAAAAACTAAGATTCTGTCTAAGAGTCCATTTCTACAGAACAGTTTCTTCGCATTTAATACTTGGTAACCACCCTCGCTTTACTACGGTTTTTATATTTACATGCATCGTATTGATTAAATCATTTTTGGAATCGGGAGCTTTTGAGCGTATCCATTTAAAGCAGATAAACAAACAAAAATCAAAATTTTCCTCTATAAAATATTAGTTCAGATCGTCCTAGAAAATATGGAGGATGTGTATCGGGGATGTTACAGATATGGAATTGTTTGCTGACTATTGAGGAAAGGGAGGCAGCAGTGATAGCCTAGTATGTAGTTAGAACGTTGGTCTCTCGAACGCGGGGGCCCGAGTTCAAATCCTGGCACTCGCCTCTAATTTTCAAATATTATGTGCGTATTATAAGTTAATTATCACTTGCTTCGATGAGAGTTCTCTATAAAGTTCTCAAAGGTGTATGAAGTCTACCAATCCACACTTGGCCAGCGTGGTAGACTATGGCCTCACATTGTGAGAGGAGAACCCGAGCCCAGCAGAGGGACAATTATGGGTTGTTGCTTTGCTTTGAGGAAAGGGAAATAATGGTAATAATTTATTTATTTATTTAGATTAGAAGAAATAGGTTAATCAGAAATCGAAACTATTTTATCAGGTCGAATGTCTTTGCGGATAGATTTTTAGTTCGGACATCCGATAGTTTATGCTACCGTTACTAATGCCATGATGTAAGTTTACACATCCTGCAATGGGATGTGGTAAGCAGGCCTTAGTTCCAATCGCAGGAAATTCATTTGTGCGATCCTCCCTAAGTAAGAGCTTATTTTAGACGACATAATTATTTTGATAGTACGTTATGGTCATATTAAAAGTAATTAAAATAATCCACATTGTGTTACTCGTTAAAAGTAAAAGGTGACAAGACATCAGATAAAATTAAATTAAATCATTATTTATTGTGGACAATACGTTAAACAGTTGTTAAAATAGTACTTACCTAGGTACCATATTTTACAAACTAAAACAACTAACTGGGAATTGAATGTGTTTAGAAACAACGTAAGTCCATAAACAGTGTAATTTGACGCTAGTCTCATTCACTTATACTACTTATAGGATGTTCTTCAACATTACTTGTAAACATCGAATCACCTCTTACCCTAGGATAGAATCTTTATGGCTTCGATTCCCACAACCTCGTAACGGCCATTCAAGAATATTCTCAAGATATTCAAATTTAACTTGGTACAAACCTTAAGATCTTAGGATCATGCTTGAAAGGCGTTAAACCGATGTGACAGTATTATAGGACGAGTGCGTAAAGTCGACAGATGAAACGTCAGTAGAAAATTGGATTTCGTAAAATAAATATGTCGCGTTTACTTTGAATTATCATCCGCTTCTTAAAATTGTACTCTTTTATGTATGCGCAAAGTGTTTTTTCGTTTGGCTTGCGTTATGTGAAGAAAGTTAATTTTAAGTGCGATTTGCTGGTCACAAAAGATTTACTTTGTATTCTCTACAGGCGTTGATTTGATCTTTTCTGCAAAAAGTTGTCCGTTGTTGCGTTTCATTCTTATATAGATTAATTTTGCATTTTTGCAGGTAAGACCTCGTTACAGTTTGAATGACATCTTCGTATTTCTAAACAGTGACGTGAAATTTATCTCTTAATACTTTTGTTACATTTACTTCAAAAGTTAATCCTTTTATTATTTTCTAATTGTTATTCTTTGTTATAATAACCTCGATATAATGGACGTCAATGTTATTAGTTTATTGTGCTTATTATTTTTCGTCACTTATGCTATGGGCATTTGTGATATCTATCTATTGTAGGTAAATTTAATGATACAGTTCAACATTATAAATAAAACTTAATTTGACAAACTCGACATTGATTAAATCGGAGACTAACGGAACAAAATATGATTTCGTAAAAACTTGGGTAAGTTTCGCGTAATTCAAAAATTAAATTTTGAAACAAACATAAAATAAATAAGTAATTAATACTTGTGCTCAAATTCAAATTATACTTTTATAATAAAATTTCTGCAATACATTGTATGAAAAGTCCATGTCTGTCTTTTCAATTGGCAATCAAAAAACCCGACCTCCATTTGAGAGAGCACTAAAATATTAAAATAATTAGTTCCTTTGATAACCTCACCGCAAAGTATCCGACGATAGGTATTATGTAGCATTTCAATGTATTTTATATCCGATAAAAAGTTATGGTCGTTCGTGGCCGGAGGAAATAAAAAACGTGTGACAATTCCAAGACGTAAGTTCCTGTGGATGTACACTTGATGTTTATTTTATGCCTTTTAAAACAAGGGTCCGAAAGAAATCGATGCATTTGCCCTGTTCGACAAGCCGCGCCCGTCAGATAAATCACTACCTTAATAACAGTAAAAAGTCAATGATACATGAATACGGAATATAAATTTGTGTATGATTAAACCGGACGAGTATTATTAACTCTTGGTAATACGTGTGTAAAAGTTTATGGTTATAACCATTGGCTTCGACCCATTAACGGCTCACTACTGAGCACGAGGTTGCCTCTTGAGGCCTAGAGCATTCTCCTCCACCATTACCGATGTAACCATTATCGGGGCAGTATTAGGGTGCAATCACTTCTCTGTTACCTACGAATTACGATACTTGGAGCATATTTCTGCTTTTGTGACTTTAACATCTGACTAATTTTATGAAACTGGCTGGGGCGTATTATGGTCCGAACCATTGCATCGTATGTGATCACCGCCACTTATGTACATGCAATTCGAGTGACGTCACAGAAGCATCATGAAGATCAGTAAATGAAGCAGTTTCCAAACTATGTATACAACCTACAACCCTATCACCCTATAACCCTACGCTATACTCCAACCATATACCCAACAACCAAATCACATTAAAACGGACAGGGCCTTTGTGGTTAACCCAAATGTCGGAACTTCCTGCTTCCAGAAGGTCACAACTTATCTAATAACTGGGAACAATGACGGTTTAATTCTTCTCTGAGGCACGGAAACGTTCATCAAATTTTTTCATTACTCCTGACCTCCCCCACCTTCGCTTAACATAGTGATTTGCTTCAACTTAATTATGTCTAAATTGTCCGCTCAGTTGTTTATTAGCAATATCCTTCTACGGCCTACCTAATAGTAGCCTCTACGATAGGTACATGATTTGTTTTGAATTATTATTCCCACGAATGAGATCCAATAACATAAACTTTGGAAAGTGGCGTAATTTATTTTCACACATATAATTGTAAAATTACGATAGAATGCAATCTTTATAACAATATAATGTCCAGAGATTAAGTTAAAGGTATAAACTCATAATATTTTACTGCACATTTCATATAAAATAATAAATATGCGGTTCAAATTAGCCTAAACATTTTAGCGTTTGTGGGCGTACCATTATTTTTATGAAAACCCTTTAAGAGGTGCTCATGCATTTTTATAGGGCGTGTAAATTTCTCATTCACTTAACACGTATATGCGAAAGTCTATTGTTGGCTCTAAAATATTTTGAGTCGTCATCATCGAACTCGTGCGAAATTGAATTCGGGAGGCACTTAGTGAAATACCGTTTGGTTTATTGTAGTGGTAAAGGGATACTTAAGCGATTATTTTTTAGCTCAACATGGTAAGTGGTGGCTGGACATCAGTAAAACTAAAAGCATCACCAATGCGTTGCCGGCCAAAAAGTAATTCTCGTTATTATGTCATCATGGCTTTTGAAGACCAAATAATTGATATGTAATGTCGTGAAATAAGTTCTGTATAATGAAGGTTTGTACCTAGGTTTGCCCTTTCGATTAGATTTATTTTATTTTAGGTAGGGCTCGCGTGAAAGTACCTATTACAAATGAAATTTGCTCTTACGACATTCGAACTAATTACGCATTATATTTTTTGGTCACGCTATTCTTATTTCAGTACAAAAGCATTCATTAAAATTCTGTGAGAAAATACCGATTCGCCATTTTGATACTGAATTCCGTGCGCTGACTGCCAACTCTTCGATGTACATGTAGGTACTCGAAATTTTTACGACAAAATAGTAAACTGTAACAATTTTAAATGATATATTTTCTATCATAGAATGTGTAAGGCTGTGTTTGGTGAAATGTAAAGTAGAGAAATCGTTTCATAGTGTCATGCCGTCGAGACAGTGTTTTCTACAGCGAAAACGCCATTTTGATAACATTCATACATTCGATTGAGCCTTAGGCACGAATTTGTACAAGTATAATGACATCATGTTCTTAATTACCTAACAATATTTATCTTGAGTATTTTATTTATTTAGTATATTTTTCTTATATTCTGAAAAATATGTTGTCATAAAGCGAGGCTTAATATTAAAAAAGATAATAAATTACCAACATACATATAATAATATCACATCATTTGTACTTTCAATATTTTCAAGAAGACATAGTGTAGTGTGTGAACTATGCCAAAATCAAAACAAACGCCCATCAATACTTTCTGCAACGAGTCTCCTGGGAAGAAAGATAATGAGGTACGTGGCTTTTTATCAGCGGAGAGTGATGGTGGATCGACATCACATAGTTCTACACGGCACAAGCGTAAAAAACCATGTTCTTGCGAGGAAATTTGTAAGGCCCTAAAAGACGAGTTGTGTTCATTATTTAGAGACTTAAAATCAGAACAAAAACTGAGTTACGAGGCATTAAGGACTGCTATAGAGGATATTAAAACAACAGTAGAGTTTAATGGAGCCAAATATGATGAAATTCTTCTCAAAATGAATCAATTGGAAAGTGAAAAACGGGCTAACCTCAAACATATTCAAACTCTGGAGGAGAAAATTGACAACTTGGAGCGTCTCAATAGATCTGCCACAATAGAGGTGAGGAATGTCCCGAGACAAGAGAATGAGTCGAAAGAAAAATTAATAAATATTATTACAAGACTCGGTAAAACAATCAATGAACAAATTGCAAGCACTGACATTAGGGATGCCTTTCGGATGAATACAAAATCAAAAAGTAACAACACAATTGTAGTGGAATTGAATTCCGTTATTATAAAAGATCGTATCCTAAAAAGCGTCAGATATTTTAATAAGCAACAAAAAAACGGGAAACTACATACTGGACATCTGGGTTTTGAGGGCTCAGTATCCCCCGTATTTGTATCTGAGAATCTCACTCCTAAAGGGAAAAGACTATTTAGTATGGCTCGTGATTTTGCCGGTACACATAACTATAAATACTGTTGGAGCTCTCATGGAAAAATATACCTTCGAAAAATAGATAATTCGGCGAGGATTCATGTCATTTCAGAAGACATCATAGCTAAACTAACCGCAGGAGAATGACTAGTTTTGTTTACTGATTTTTGGAATTCGTGCAGATGGCTGACAGGGTGTTACTACTGTTTGCCCTTTATTTTACTTATTGCTTATTTATGTTGTAAATATGGGCATATGCCATCTTTATGTTATTATTTTTACTATAAGTTTAACATAAAAATTGTACTTACTGTGTATAATTTAACACAATTATCTGATATTCTTTTACTTCTATATAAAGCATATACCGGTTCTATTTCATCTATATATTATAATTTTCATGTGATTACAGTGTTCATTTATTCTTTAAGGTGTGGTCATGGGCATAATTTTACTATGAATATAGTATTTTTTGTTAGTAATGATAGCTTGTATCCCAAAATTGATTTACTTTACTTTAATAAACAGGTAGGGCGTGAGATGCTAATGTTGTGTTACCAATGTTATTGTTTTTTGTCGTTAATATTGATAATTGTCGATCAACATTGTATTTGTAGGTATATCTCGCCTCAATCAATACACTTGTTTTTAACAGTATATAATTGCATCCTCAATTCTTATATGTGTGCTTACAACAATAATAGTGTAGTGTATAGACAACAATATGTTTATAATACCTATGTTTTTGATTATAATGACTTGCATTATAATGTGGCAAATGATATTCTAATTCAAACTTCTGATCATACAATATATAATTGCAAGTCTTGTTTCTATTGCAAAGTGTTATATTATGTTTTGATGTATGGGTATTTGAAGTATGTTTTTTGTATGTTTACTATTGGTCATGTTTTTCTGAAAATATGTAAGTCTCACACTCGAAGATTTTCAACACTCATGTACGTATCAATAACACTTCTATCTACACTCTGGTACAATATCACTAATATATTGGCATATGGTAGTTTCTACATAGTATTTATAAGTAATTATTTACATTATACATATAATCTATATAATATTAATCTAAATTATATTAGAACAAAAGTTAATACTAAACTACTATTGCAAGTACCTTGGTATTGTGGTCCCAAAGTTAACTTCTGCTATAAAATTCGATAGTCAATTATTACAAAATGATATTGATGATGCCACGTTCATTACGAGTGATTATGTGCACATTCCAGAATCATGTCTTCTTAAACTAGGCGATGTCAATTCGCAGTTTACGATTATTACACAAAACATTAGAAGCATTCAAAAGAATTTTGACCAATTCACAGTATTTTTAACTAGACTAGGCTTCTTACCAGATTTAATAATTCTAACCGAATGCTGGCTTAGCAAATTTTCTGGTTCTCTCGATCTGAAAGGGTACCAGTCATATTTTTCGTTAAACTATAATAATCAAAATGATGGAATTGTCATTTATAGTAAATTAGGGTTAAATATCACTATTAATGAACCATCATTTAATGAAGCGAACTGCTTAGAAATTAAAATAGGTAATGATCTTTCTGTTATTGCAATTTATAGATCTCCTTCTTTTAACAACATCAATAATTTTTTGGAATCTCTTGAGGAACTTCTTAAATCTCAGACTCAGAAATCCACAATTTTAACGGGGGATTTTAATATTGATATCCAAGAGGGAACGTCTGATACCAAGTCTTTAAAATATTTAGATTTGATTACAAATTATGGATTTATTCCAGGTCACCAATTTGGAACTCGTTATAAAGCTTCACTGGACCATGCAATGATCAAATCTAGCTATCCTTCTCGTGTAATTGTGTGTGCCTCTAATATTACGGATCATGATTCTATAATTATTGCGTTAGATGAAAAGAATATGTTGAATACTAAAAATGAACTACCTGAAATTAAGTCTAGAATTAACTACAAGAAACTTTCGGATGAAATCAATCTAATTGATTGGTCTCCACTTTATGAATATTCGGATACAATTGAAGCATTTCGTTTCTTCTCAGAGATTATTACAAACAAAATAATTTTATGTACAACTTATCCTAAATTCCAAAATTCAAAAATGATTCGTAGGGAATGGATAACACCAGGACTTATAAACTGTATAAGGAAGAGAGATGCACTACACTTGTTGGCTAGAAAATTTAAAGACGATTTAGATCTTCAATCCGACTACAAAAAGTATAGAAATACTTGCAATAACATACTTCAGACACTAAAAGATGAACATGACCGTAGAAAACTCAGTGAAAGCTATGGTAACAGTAGGCTTATGTGGAAGAATATCAAAAATATATGTAGTATCAAAAACGATGTCAATCACAACACTGATTTACTTCTTAACTCTTCAGACCCGCATAAATCGCTGAACAATGTCAGCCAATATTTTAGTAGCGTAGGTTCTGATCTTGCTAAGGCTACTCTCTCAAAGATAGGCAAAACAGAAGAGCAGCTTGTTAAAGATGTCAATATTTCAGTTTCTCCACAAAAATCCTTCTTTTTTGAACCTACTACTGCTAGTGACATTGCTGCAATTATTAATAGTCTTAAAACTAACTCTGCAGGGGGATGGGATAAAATAAATAATTCTATTCTTAAAAATTCACTTTCCACTTTAGCTGCACCAATAAGCTTCTTGTGCAATTTGAGTTTTGTAACAGGTATTGTTCCCGATGATTTAAAATTAGCTTGCGTTCACCCGATCTACAAAGATGGGGACTCCAAAGACCCATCCAATTATAGACCAATCTCATTACTGCCATCTATTTCTAAAATCCTAGAAAAAATTGTTAATAAAAAGCTTCTTAACTTCCTAGAAAAGGAAAACCTTCTGGCTAATAATCAATTTGCCTTTAGACCAAATAAATCAACTGATGATGCAGTCTCGCTTATGACGGAGACTTTAGTGTCGCATCTTGACAATGGCAAAAAGTCTGTAGGTACATTTATAGATCTGGCCAAGGCCTTTGACACCGTTTCCCACAAAATTCTATTGAAAAAACTTGACTGTCTAGGTATTCGTGGAGTAGCATTAAAGTGGTTCAGGTCCTATCTAGCTGACCGGAGACAAAAAGTTTGTATTTCCAATTATGAAAGTGACCCTACACCAGTAACATACGGCGTGCCACAAGGCAGTGTTCTGGGGCCTACCCTATTCTTATTATATATTAATGACATTTACCAACTAGAAATACCAAACTCTACTACAATATCTTATGCTGATGACACCGCAATTATTTTATCGGGAGATTCATGGGCTGAAGTGAAAAATGCTGCTCAAAATGCCATTCTCTCAATTTCACAGTGGATGCAAAATAACCTACTTACTCTGAACGCCAAAAAAACTAAATTCATTTGTTTCAGTATATCCAAAAATAAATCTGCTGCTCCTAATGATTTCTCTATAAAATTACATGATTACAACTGCACCTCTGACAGCGAATGTCAATGCCAGGTTATCCAACGTACAGACAACATAAAATACTTAGGTGTTATAATAGATGAACATCTCAATTGGAAAAGACATATTGATATATTAACGACTAGACTGAGGAAACTCGTATATGTTTTCAGAAAACTCCGTAAAGTTGCTGACTTTTCTCTTCTAAAATTAGTATATACATCTTTATGTGAAAGTATTCTGAGCTACTGTATTGTAAGTTGGGGTGCTGCTTGCAGTACTTACCTTATTCAGCTGGAAAGGACTCAGAGAAGTGTACTTAAAGTTGCATTCAATAAGCCGTTTCGTTATCCTACTAATAAACTTTATACTGAATTCCAGGTCCTAAGAGTGAGACAGTTGTACATACTTGCACTCGTACTGCGTTTCCATAAAAAAGCTATTTCGTCTATTCAAACATCTACTAGACTTCAAAGAAGGGTTAAATGGCCTGTCAACAAAGTACATAAAGCATTTTCCCATAGGTCATATAATTATCTTGGACCTCTTGTCTACAACAAAATACATCAAAATCTAGACTTACTACAATGCACAAGGTATTCTTGTAAAAATAAGGTCAAAAAGTGGCTTAGAAAACTTGACTACGCTGAAACTGAGGCTATTATTAAACTATAGTGTTATGATGTAACTTTTTAATAATTTGAATTACCTATTGCTATTGCTATTTTCTTTCCTAACTTTATTTATTGTATTAATATATATATAATATAGGTACTAAATACATACATATATACATACACTGAATATATATATTATACATCATGAGTTATATCTATCTATGTTTGCATATTATAATACATAATTATATCACAAGTACAATAGAAACACTTGTTGTGTCCTTTCTACCATAGAATTTTGTTTTTGTTTTCTTCTGTAAACTTTAGAATTTATATAAGCTAATTAACCACTTTTGTAACGTGAGAGTGAATCCTAGTTTCCCACAACACAGGGAATCCTAGTGTGGGAGCTAGTGGCACTGTAACTGTGTAACATGGTTGCTGAATAAATCATTTTTCATTTTTTTTTCATTTTCAATAATATCCATGGCAGCTGTAGTCACAACCAAGAGTTGTTTCATCGCAACTTTAAAGTCAGCGTACTGCATATTGCGTATTATTAATCGTCGTTTAATTGGCGCCATTTTGCATTGACATAAAACAAATCGTTCACGAAGCAATGGGTAGTAAGTTATGTGCACATATGAAATTCGCCAATTGTTAGTGACCTTTTAGTTGTAGTGTGTTCTAATTGGAGTTTTGACATGACTTATTATTCATTCAATGTGAAATGTGTCTTGTTAGAAAAATTAAAAATATGTCCCTTATATGGCCCTTATAACCTTTAATATATATCGAAATATAACAGCGTACTTAGGGCCATATCACGTTGACGGTTTCCGAGCGGATTCATAGCGGAACGGGTGCGAAGCGAATTCGCCGCGGACATCATTTTATTGTGTTCGTTCAGAGAGCGTATTGTACATTGCAATCACGCCACGCACAAGCATCGAAAGCGCTGTGTATTCGCTTCACGTTCGCTATGTTTTCGCAGCGGACGCGCGGCGTATTCGCTGCGCACCCGTTCCGCTTTGAATCCGCTCGGAAACCGTCAGTGTGATAAGGTCCTTAGATGTTTGTATTATCTTCTTACTACTGCCAGGATCAGCTTTCATAGATGACAAAAAGCTACAATGAAAGCTCTACATCCGTATGTGAGTTCTATATCAATTCTTTGGTATACCCACATTTAGATACCTACATTCTTTACAATCGGTCCTGTTTAAAAGCACTAGCCTTAAAGGCATTTTCACGTGTAACAATGGACGTAGAACCACGTTACCAATGCAGCACATTTTGAATTCCAACAGTAATGTAAACCGCGGTGACGTCACGTACTCAGCGGAACTCTGCGGTCGGTAGGAAGCGGATATACACGACCGTCACCCTAGCGTGTTCTATAACATTTCACGTGGGACGCTGCAGCTCATAAACTATACCGCTTATTTACAATACTACCCAACAATAATATAAAATGAGTATATCTGCATTGCATGCGACATGGCTTGAGGTTGAAATTTGACGCCGGATGTGCTTTGGGTCTCCGCACATCTAATTTCTATATATTTGAATTTTAAATTTGGATAGCAGTAGCGTTTCTTTATTTTTCATTCAGAGAATCAGAATACTAAAATAGTGAAGTAAATTGATAATGTTTGACGATATGAATGAATGATGTCAAACTATCTGCTAATCTCAATCTCTCAATCAATCGATCTTTCGTTGCAACGCTCGCTAACGTGACCAGAGACGAAAAAAAAAAAATATTGTACCAACAAGCAATCCTAAAAAATACTATTCTATTCCGCTATGAATATGTCAGAAATCATAAAATGGAAGGCCAATCTGGGCCAAGCTTAGGTGTATTCGGATTTTGAAGATGCAATGCAAATTGCTTACTGCCATTTTGACACGCGGTAGCGGGATAATCGAGGGGAGCTACCTATTGACTTGCAAGCCATCATCGGACACTTTGGAGACAGCCTTCGAGTTGAGTGGAACGCAACGTGTGATTTTTTTTTGGTTATCCTAAATGCCGTACCGCGCTGTAAATACGACTTCACCGCGTTCCATTAGTGATTGGTTATCTTATTCGAGTCACACAATAATCTGTTCAGAGTCGTGTGTATCCGATGTAATCTGTAAGTATAAGTAAGTGTAAGTTGTAAATTGAATTCGTAACGAGTGTAAAACCTGTGTCAATTAAATTCTAACTAAAATTATGTAAACGCCCATTGTTTTATCATTTTCCGTACCACTCACTTTCCCGACAAATATGTAGAACCGTCGAAACCGCTTCATTTAAAACAGTGTACAATTAAAATAAACTGCAAAGGTTTCTCTAAATCAATTCCCGCTCATACAAGCATTGACAGACATAAAGATAAACTGAAACCTCGCCATTAATTGGTGAAAGGACACCTATTAGTCTAGAACAAAGGGCATCAGTCATCAGCCCACAAACTGGAATTAAAACCTCACGACTGAGGCGACTCTCGGAGAAGACGAACAGTTCCCACTGAGCTATGATTTACTTCAATGTCATAGAGTTAAAGTAAATCAATATAAACTTGTAATAACTGTCAATAGTTTTCATTATCTAAACTGAGTTAATATAATAGTAATATAGTAGTATACTATAGCATTATTAAACCGTAATACGACGGTTTAATACTTTGGTTGTTATTGCGACTTTATGGCAATTGTGGATTTTTTAATTTTTAAACTAGCAGTGATAGCCTAGCGGTTAGAACATTGGTCTCCCGAACCAAGGGGCCCGAGTTCAAATCCTGGCACGCACCTCTAATTTTCAAATATTATGTGCGTATTAGAAGTTAATTATCACTTGCTTCGGTGAAGGAAAACATCGTGAGGAAACCTGCACACCGGAGCGTTCTCCATAAAGTTCTCGAAGGTGTGTGAAGTCTACCAATCCGCACTTGGCCAGCGTGGTAGACTATGGCCTATACCCCTCACATTGTGAGAGGAGACCCCGAGCCCAGCAGTGGGACAATTATGGGTTTTTGCTTTGCTTGCTTTGCTTCTTTTAAACTAGCTGTTGCCCGCAGCTTTGCATACGGAAATCATGCTTTAACTTATTTAAACTTTTATTCTATTTTCTCGGGAGACCTGTGAATTTTTCGGAATGAAAAGTTGTCTAAAACATGACCCAGGGTAGCAGTAACAACTGTACGAATTTTCATCGAAATCCGTTCAAGGGTTTTTATGTGATTCCCGGACAGACAAACAGACACTTTGAGTTTTATTATAGTATAGATATCTAGCAAACGTTGTAAATTGATGGCGGTTTTATTAAAGGAAATCCAGGTTTGATTTTATAACATAGTATATCTGTCACAATAATATTCCGTCGGAAATTGAACCACAACATTTCCGCCAGGCATAGAGTCGTTACTAAATGTTACAAGTAGGTACGACATTATCGTTGAGTTAAACTACTGGATACGTAGGAAATATACGGATGAAACTATATTTCTGAAAATTACCTGAACATAATTATCTTATTTCTCCTAATTATATGGATAAGACCATCAGGACGTGTTCCTAAAATAATTTCCGTTACAAAAATATCATAACGGGTTTACGCTCAAAGATTTAATTAAATACTCTTCAACATTTTAACGGTGAGATTAAATGGTGCTGTAAATAGTAAGTCGTAATGAAGAGGCCGTCCACATGCGCATATCTAGCGTATTTATTCAAAGCAACTTGGTGTTTCGAAGAGCACGCCCGAGTGAGCTGTCTCTAACAATTTTGACGACACGATAGAAATACGACTACAATCGCCCGAAGCTTAAGCAGAACGGCAAATACCTTTTTAGACACGAGAAATGGAATAACTGTGTTCTTTTTTGATTATTTATATTCGATATTGTGTGACTTTAAGCTATGGTTTTTTTATTTTACGAAAGTATGTTATGAAACTAATGGGCTCTATACAGATATCTAATATCAAGTTGATGATGAATATTGTAAAGGTAATTTAATAATGAAAAAAAGTGCTCTTTGATGTGGTTCAGATCATCTATTTATATAGATATACGAAGGCATACCTTCACAGAGCCTATACGATATACATATATATACTTATTTGATTGCGATAAAAAGTTGATGAGCAATTAGTGTAGTTTAATTGCAATTAGATTTCTAATTGCAATTTGCTATTACCTCTATAAAAGTTTTTCTGATTTGTTAAGTAGAAACCTGCTCTCGCTTCTCTTGTAGAAATAGTCTTTTTGCTCAGAGAACAATTCCAATAAAAGAAGATAATTTTTAAAGGAGCAAAAAGGATAGCACTTTACACAATAATGTGATAAATTAATGCTCTGAAATTGTACTTTTGTGAACGCCCATTTAGACCTATTTAGAAATCATATTAATTAGATAAACTTTTAAATAGTTATTTCTCGTACCTTGGATAAACGCGCGGTTTCCTGATGGACTAACTACGTACGTAGAACTACTTGTATGCTACAACTAAGTGTTCTCATTGGCACAATAATTTTTTTGAGGTTATTTGTTTCATTAGCGGTCTGTTAAAAGTCGTATTTGTGATTCAGCAAATCGTATAGCGCCATCTAGTAGGCAAGGGAGTAATCAATTAATGTCATGCCAAATTATTCCACGAGAATGCTGATTTATAATGGGTACTTAAATAAAAAGTTATTATTTTGAAATCGTTAACGTAACGTGAAGTAACAACGTAACACTTTGAGCAAGAATCTTGTATCTAATAGTCGCGCAGTTCTACACAAACATTAGCTTTATGGAAACAGTAGCGTTTTTATTTCTTCTTTATTTTTCTATTCAGCGTGATATATGAGACGTGGATCCGCACTTTTGGATGCTTTCCGTATTCCCTTTCAAGTATGTCGCTTTAAAAATGTATGCACGGGCGGTTCCGCAGTTACGAGTCACAAGATCTGTTGAGGAACTGGATAAAGAAACGAATAGGCTCCCTTGAGGTCTCTATCGTTTATTTAGTTTTTGTATTCTATTTAAAAAACAACCAAACTTCGTTTCATTGTCTTGGTCATTCTAAGAATTTTAACCAATTTTAAGCCAATCTCCTAAGTAGAATTAGGTAGTTCACGTGCTTCTTTGTCAGTTTTTAAATAAATCCACGTAGGTAATTAGCGTGGTTTATGTGCATGATTATACTTTTATACAACCTATTTTTTACTTTTAACTTTGCAAAGTTAGTTTATAAAGAGTTTTCAATACAAACGAGATTTCAATAATAATATTCAGATACATACGAGAACTAAACGGCCAGGAATCTAATAAGACAAGTTCTAAGATGAAATAAACCCACATGTAGGAGGCCCTAGATTACGAGATAGAGATTCCTTGGAAGTAATCACTGAAGCCTTTGATAGCGTGTCTACGGCTTGTCCATAACAATTGTGGAGGCCTAACGAGGACACGCAAAACATTAATTCAAGTACAGCAATTTCAAGGCGTTCCAACAACAATAATAAGCGTATATTCAGTGAGTGCTTCAATGGTCTATTGATAGCGATCAGGGCGTGAGCACGATTATCGCCAAACTAACAATATGTGTGTATAACTACTAGTCTAGTATTTAATTAATGTACTATTTTCTTCTGTGGTATTTACTACTATCACTATGTTGTTAAATTGATTTGGTAGGGCGTGTTCTGGCTGTGGGCTTGATAGCTTTCCTTCTCTTCATTCTTTCTTGACCGGCAATGCATCGGTGATGCCTCAGGTATTCCTGCTTTCCACAGGCAACGTGGACCACTTACCTTCAGGTGGCTCATCTGCTCGTTTGTCGGCTATTTTCACAAAAAAGGATTTTTTTCGGGAAGAGAAAACAAACTATTAAAACTCATTCTCGAATCTTGAAGACTACTGATTTTTTAATAATAATGTAATTACCTTGTGTCCAACTAGTCATAAAAGACACAACCAGCTATTGTTAATTACCTTTTCTACCTAGTCCCACAATTACACCTTCCGGAGACTTTGTCACCAGACACGAGTGTGTATTTGCATATTTTGTATTCCAGATATGAATCCAACACGTGCCAATGTACGAGTGTAACATAACAATAGTCCTACACTCAGAAACGCATTTCAATGGGCGTAGCGATAACGATCGACGTTTGACGCGGGCGACAGAACGGCGATTATCGCGAACGAGGAAACGATCAGGCGATCGGCCGATCTATCTCCGGCGGCCAATTAGCAGATTAGAGCAACAACGCCCGCCGACGTAGATAGCTGCACGTTTTTGTGGTATCGCTCTAATGTAGTCAATGTCAAACTTTAATGGCGGGCACACTTGTGTTTCGTGGCTTTTATTCTAGTCAAATCAGCTACTATTCTGAATCCATTCATAAATCCATCCAAATGGATGCATTTTGAATCTGTGAAAAGATTTCAAGTGAACGGATCAGGTGTAGTACTTGTATAGTGACGTTTGCAGATAATTTCGACATCCTGATTTTAGGTCGCTGTGACGTCGCCGAATGACATATTATCACACAATGTCGACGTTTGAAACTTCCTTATTCTCGAAAACGCTTCGGCTACGTATTACGGGTATCTTACGAGTAGCGTACAGACCCATCTTTCCCACTGGGCACACTGGGCACGTGCCCAGGGCCCCGTGATCGAGGGGGCCCCCTAGTAACTACCACATCACTAAACGATAACCGATATTTATTACCGAAAAACTTTTTTCATTCGAATAAATTGAACCTAAATTACTGACGGCAATACCAATTTGCTTGCTTATTAGCTTTTGCATGCGCGAAGCTATTCTACTCTCGCCCAAAAATTAGGCTTTCTGATGAAATATACATTCCGCTAAAATATGTATTTTACGAAGCATTTTAGAGTAAAACTACTCTAATATATTAAAAAAAACCGTACAAGTGCGTGTCAGGCCACGCGCAATATAGGGTTCCGAAGTAGTAAGTTTATCTTCCAACTGTTTAGCCAGCACTTGACTCTAGCCAAAATTAGCACTTTAAAGCCAAATATTTCGCAAATGGACCCTAGTTCCAAAAATGGTCCAAGATGACCCATAATATTTTTGGAAGACTGGTTCGGGAGGTTGGAAGTCGTCAAGCCTGCGTGCAATGCGATTTGTGAACACCCTCGAAAACAGCTTATAAACGTGGCTCAGAAGTGCAGTGGGCCTGTAGTTCTTCAAAAGGGCTTTGTCTCCCTTCTTGAAAAACAGCGTCACCACACTTCTACCCCACGCTTCTGGGGTAGTTCCAGTGCTGATGACGGAATCGAACAGTTTTTTGAGCGCCACTACTTCTAGTGCTGAACTACTCGTAGCTGAACGGTTTCCCTCCAACTCTTAGAAGTTCGGTTGTGATTCCGTCATCTCCCAGTGCCTTGTTGTTGATACGCTGAGCGTTCATCTAAAACAGCGAGTTAGTATAAAAACATTAGTAAACGTTTTGATTTCTTCTTTCACTTGAAAACTCTAAATTCTGAAGAGTTGAGACAAAGTTACAAAGATTTTGCTGAATTTTATTATGAAGATGTTAATGAGAAAGAGAAATGGAATGTCAGCATTTAACAGAATACTTGAAAATTGTTCATAGTGAAAATGAGGAAACTAATAGTATATTGAAAATATATCAACTTTTAAAAGAAAACAAAATTGAAGACATATTTCAAAAAAGTAGAAATCACATTGAATGATTGAATTGTTGATTTTGATTGAATCTTTGAATTGATTGAATCTTTTTAAGCATGATGGTAACCAACTGCAGTGGAGAACGATCCTTCTCCAAATTGAAAAGAATAAAAAATGAATTAAGAAGTACAATGCTTCAACAGAGATTAACCAGTTTGTCGCTGATGTCAATAGAATGTGATGTGCTCAAAAATATCGATTTTGAAGAAGTGATTAATAATTTCGCCCATCTTAAATCTAGAAGGGTTCCTCTTCTTCAATCAACATAGATTCTTAATTATTAACCTGTGAATGCTAAAAATGATACTTTTGTGGATTATATTACATTATCTATTCATTTAATGTGACTGTCAATAAAATAAATCTAGAACTCCCCTATCTACCGTACCTACCAAATAAAGATATTGTATTGTATTGTATACCTTCTTTATTTATTCTTACAAAATAATGTTCTGTCCAAGTCATAGGGGCCCCATATTATCCTAATATGCCCAGGGCCTCCAATAGGTTAAAGACGGCCTTGGTAGCGTATGAGTATATTGTTAAGAGTTTTCATTGGTATCAATCTGTGGTATCAATAACCGAATAATAGTGACCCGATTTTCCATTTGCCGGTTTTTAACTTTAGTGAAAATACTAAAAAAATCCACAACATCTCAAGACAACCTCTATTAATAATAATTATTTAATCTCCAATTCCAAATTCATAAACAGCTTATATTAGATAGGCATGTGTACAAACCCTAATATTTATAATATTAATGTCATCTACGTTATAAAGGAATACAGTTATACTCATTATAATTTATGTTCAGCAACCGTTTTACATGTAAATAAAATGAACGTGAATTATATTTTTGAGTATTTTCTTATGATAGATCAATTAATCTTGATAGGTAATTTGCTTTAATTTATACTTTGTATCGTAGAGTTGATGTTTGCATTTTGTAAGCGGTATTTTTCAAGATAATCCTATTGGAAAACGTTTGGGATTACTGCAGTGTTTACAAGTTTAGAACCTGTTAATATTGAGCGTTTTCATATTTTATTTTTAGTTTATAAACTGTGACTGTCCTTAAATTAAGATGTAAATGATTTTGGAGTGACTCTTCTGTACCAATGTTATGTATTCTGTGCCTCTAGCACCAATATTTGCACATGTCTCATACAAACAAGTTGGGGGGTAAAAGTTTCAAGTTTCAGTTTTTTTTTGTTTTTAGTATACCTATGTCTGCAGCTTTGTTAAATAACTACGAAATACTCCATTTGATATCATCTTTATTCTTTAGGAAAAAGTGACAGAAAAAAACATTGACAAAGGCGAAAAACAAAATGATAATAATAAAATCTTCTTAATACATGAAAAATAATAGACATAATATCTTAATAGACATACAAAATTCCAGTTTTCTAAGACTCCAGGAAGTACGGATAAATTTTGATGATCATTAGCGCTTCAAGAAAAGGTAGGTAGAGCCCTTGTCTCGGCGGGGGTACGATCGTGCCCCCAAATGTTGCAATTTTGATGAAAAGGAACGATTAACTTAAGCAAACCTTGCAACAATGGAAAGCTTTATCGGGATAAGAATTGGGTAGATATAACTAATACCCAAACGATCTCCAAGAAAATACCTGTGTTATCGCCTCGTTCGTTGGTAAGTAAGGACTATGAGAACCGGAGATTGTTTGGATTCCGACCCAAGGTAGTCTCTCAGGCATAGATTCAAGCATACATTCCAACTTATACTCAAACAATAAGCCAGACAATCCTTTTTAAAATTCATTATAAACTCTTACATTTTTGCTTTTTATAATGTCATTGTCATATTTGTTTGTCGTTTCTATGAATATCATAAATTTTAATGCATAAATTATCGTACGAATGCGTCACAAAATGCGAAATGAATTTCCCAAACACATTTTCCAACTCGAATGAACTAATTTCCTATTTGTTTTGTGATACCCGACACAGTTTGTACCCAAACCCAATATTATCTATTTTTATTAGGTAGTAGGTAGTAGTTTTATTAGGTAGGTATTCTGAGTTGGGATGTTAATCACTGCATCATCTTATTTATACTGACATAGTACTGGTAGTGTCTTAAACTCCTGGTTTAAGTTGCAGTACGATCATTGATTGGGTCAATTTTTTTGTACTTTTTTATACAATCTACGTGATGAACACACGTTAATCGAATATGCATAAAATTATACGGTCTATAATAACTGTCGGTAACCTCACGATTTGTTACTGATGCAAGCGAGGGGATTATTCCCGGAATTTAGTTCAGCGAACGAATAGTTCTGTTAGTTGCGCCGAGTTACATATATCACAGAAGTAATGTAATGAACTGTGCTATGTATGTGATGTATAGGCAAAACTTTTAGTTAATCCAATTGAGGACCGATCCTAATAAAACGGTTTTTGTACAATCAATTCTATTAATATTAGAGAAGTCGAAATTGGGAAATAGTTAAGCCAGAGTTTTGTTAAAAAGCAACCTTTAAATTACTTTAAGCATCTCACATAAGTTAATACATGTTTGGTGTGAATAGTAACATTTCATGTCAATGAATCGATCAGGGCTTTAAAAATGGTATACTTAATATTTTGCTATGAGACAGACTCACAACGATGGACGCAAACCAATTAATGTTGACAATACAGCTCGTTGAGGCTGAACTGAAATGGACTTATAACCTGACAATAAACAGCGTCAAAGCGTTAGATTCAGAAAGCCCAGAGAAAACTTGAAGTAGCGCCATTTAAGGAAGACCTTTGTGCACTTTTAAAGTCTGACGGATCAGAGGTCCACGACAAATTATAATACAGAATGTAAAATTAAGAAACTTCCGTTTGATTAATATACGTATCGGATTCTATTCCACATTGACAATCAAAACATTTCGAAGCGGTAGTAATAAATTTGACTTATTTGAATAATTGTTCTGACATTTATTTTAGTCCGCATCAACGTTGAGATCTGGCAACGATCGTAAAAGAAAAGCTATTGAATTGTGATATATTATGTAACGGATATTAGGTTTTTATTTGCATTGATCCAATTACATATGAGCGGAAGATAAAAAGTGTGGGATTTGATTATGGGCACGATTGAAAATTGTGATCTATTACTTTTTAGTATATTTTATCTACAACAATCACCTAATGGCGCAGAAAGGGCAGATTTCCAAACTCATTCATCTCACAATAAAGATCAGATTATATCAGAGTGGTGATATCTAGATTGTGGTTATCGCTTTTTCTTTAGTCCATAACCTTAATTCATTATTACTTTCGTAAGTAAACTGTTCTTTTGTTTTAATTGATTACCACTTTTATAGCTCTTTCGAAGTTCTACTTTGCATTAGATTTTCTTATCACTCGTTCTTAACTCCGTTATGAGATGCATTCAAAAACTTACCAGTTTTTATGTTTCTACCAATAGATACGAGATTCATCATTTGGCGATCAGCTAGCCATTGTACAACTTCGCTACGAAGTCGTCTAATTATAATACTTAAGATTGTTATAAGCCATCATGAGACTAATTGGAGATACGAGGGTCGAAAGATTTACATGTGAAAACAAAAACATACTGACACGTTTACTGGACTTAGATCCAGCGCACCATCCTAATGACGGAAAAATAGTATCTATCGTTAAACCCTGTATCCAGAATTTGAATTGATTTCATAGATATAT
>CAWVQL010000086.1:0-17160 GCA_963932265.1 Thymelicus lineola | reverse complement strand
ATTTGAGGTAAGTACAAATTTGGAAAATTTATTTGGAAAATTCGAGTTTTTTGGAGGTTTTTGCCAAAAATTTTTGAAATTTATGAAATGTTATGATCGAAATCTACTTTAATAGGTGCGCGAAATTATTACGAATCTTCCGATACCACGCAGTGGTCGGTCGATAAGAAATTTGAACAGAACTATGTGAAAAATCTATGTTATTATGCGAAAAATAAAATTTGGAAAATTTTATGGAAAATTGAAAATTTATTACGCAGTTGTAAAGAGCACTTTGAGCCGAATCTAATGATATAGCACACTTCTATATACGGGTCACTATTTGGTAGTATTAAGGCGATTTAAATTTTTAACTTGTGAATTTCAATGTTGTGCCGGCAGAGGTTAGGTAGATTTCTATGTAAACAAACAAAGTATTGGAAGGGCTAATCGCGACTTTTTTCGTGTTAGGGTGGTCGGATCGGGGCGGGAGAGGTGTCAAAAGATTGGGCTAGACGAGTGCTACACGGATATGAAGAAAAATTTGAGGTAAGTACAAATTTGGAAAATTTATTTGGAAAATTCCAGTTTTTTGGAGGTTTTTGCCAAAAATTTTTGAAATTTATGAAATGTTATGATCGAAATCTACTTTAATAGGTGCGCGAAATTATTACGAATCTTCCGATACCACGCAGTGGTCGGTCGATAAGAAATTTGAACAGAACTATGTGAAAAATCTATGTTATTATGCGAAAAATAAAATTTGGAAAATTTTATGGAAAATTGAAAATTTATTACGCAGTTGTAAAGAGCACTTTGAGCCGAATCTAATGATATAGCACACTTCTATATACGGGTCACTATTTGGTAGTATTAAGGCGATTTAAATTTTTAACTTGTGAATTTCAATGTTGTGCCGGCAGAGGTTAGGTAGATTTCTATGTAAACAAACAAAGTATTGGAAGGGCTAATCGCGACTTTTTTCGTGTTAGGGTGGTCGGATCGGGGCGGGAGAGGTGTCAAAAGATTGGGCTAGACGAGTGCTACACGGATATGAAGAAAAATTTGAGGTAAGTACAAATTTGGAAAATTTATTTGGAAAATTCCAGTTTTTTGGAGGTTTTTGCCAAAAATTTTTGAAATTTATGAAATGTTATGATCGAAATCTACTTTAATAGGTGCGCGAAATTATTACGAATCTTCCGATACCACGCAGTGGTCGGTCGATAAGAAATTTGAACAGAACTATGTGAAAAATCTATGTTATTATGCGAAAAATAAAATTTGGAAATTTTATGGAAAATTGAAAATTTATTACGCAGTTGTAAAGAGCACTTTGAGCCGAATCTAATGATATAGCACACTTCTATATACGGGTCACTATTTGGTAGTATTAAGGCGATTTAAATTTTTAACTTGTGAATTTCAATGTTGTGCCGGCAGAGGTTAGGTAGATTTCTATGTAAACAAACAAAGTATTGGAAGGGCTAATCGCGACTTTTTTCGTGTTAGGGTGGTCGGATCGGGGCGGGAGAGGTGTCAAAAGATTGGGCTAGACGAGTGCTACACGGATATGAAGAAAAATTTGAGGTAAGTACAAATTTGGAAAATTTATTTGGAAAATTCCAGTTTTTTGGAGGTTTTTGCCAAAAATTTTTGAAATTTATGAAATGTTATGATCGAAATCTACTTTAATAGGTGCGCGAAATTATTACGAATCTTCCGATACCACGCAGTGGTCGGTCGATAAGAAATTTGAACAGAACTATGTGAAAAATCTATGTTATTATGCGAAAAATAAAATTTGGAAAATTTTATGGAAAATTGAAAATTTATTACGCAGTTGTAAAGAGCACTTTGAGCCGAATCTAATGATATAGCACACTTCTATATACGGGTCACTATTTGGTAGTATTAAGGCGATTTAAATTTTTAACTTGTGAATTTCAATGTTGTGCCGGCAGAGGTTAGGTAGATTTCTATGTAAACAAACAAAGTATTGGAAGGGCTAATCGCGACTTTTTTCGTGTTAGGGTGGTCGGATCGGGGCGGGAGAGGTGTCAAAAGATTGGGCTAGACGAGTGCTACACGGATATGAAGAAAAATTTGAGGTAAGTACAAATTTGGAAAATTTATTTGGAAAATTCCAGTTTTTTGGAGGTTTTTGCCAAAAATTTTTGAAATTTATGAAATGTTATGATCGAAATCTACTTTAATAGGTGCGCGAAATTATTACGAATCTTCCGATACCACGCAGTGGTCGGTCGATAAGAAATTTGAACAGAACTATGTGAAAAATCTATGTTATTATGCGAAAAATAAAATTTGGAAAATTTTATGGAAAATTGAAAATTTATTACGCAGTTGTAAAGAGCACTTTGAGCCGAATCTAATGATATAGCACACTTCTATATACGGGTCACTATTTGGTAGTATTAAGGCGATTTAAATTTTTAACTTGTGAATTTCAATGTTGTGCCGGCAGAGGTTAGGTAGATTTCTATGTAAACAAACAAAGTATTGGAAGGGCTAATCGCGACTTTTTTCGTGTTAGGGTGGTCGGATCGGGGCGGGAGAGGTGTCAAAAGATTGGGCTAGACGAGTGCTACACGGATATGAAGAAAAATTTGAGGTAAGTACAAATTTGGAAAATTTATTTGGAAAATTCCAGTTTTTTGGAGGTTTTTGCCAAAAATTTTTGAAATTTATGAAATGTTATGATCGAAATCTACTTTAATAGGTGCGCGAAATTATTACGAATCTTCCGATACCACGCAGTGGTCGGTCGATAAGAAATTTGAACAGAACTATGTGAAAAATCTATGTTATTATGCGAAAAATAAAATTTGGAAAATTTTATGGAAAATTGAAAATTTATTACGCAGTTGTAAAGAGCACTTTGAGCCGAATCTAATGATATAGCACACTTCTATATACGGGTCACTATTTGGTAGTATTAAGGCGATTTAAATTTTTAACTTGTGAATTTCAATGTTGTGCCGGCAGAGGTTAGGTAGATTTCTATGTAAACAAACAAAGTATTGGAAGGGCTAATCGCGACTTTTTTCGTGTTAGGGTGGTCGGATCGGGGCGGGAGAGGTGTCAAAAGATTGGGCTAGACGAGTGCTACACGGATATGAAGAAAAATTTGAGGTAAGTACAAATTTGGAAAATTTATTTGGAAAATTCGAGTTTTTTGGAGGTTTTTGCCAAAAATTTTTGAAATTTATGAAATGTTATGATCGAAATCTACTTTAATAGGTGCGCGAAATTATTACGAATCTTCCGATACCACGCAGTGGTCGGTCGATAAGAAATTTGAACAGAACTATGTGAAAAATCTATGTTATTATGCGAAAAATAAAATTTGGAAAATTTTATGGAAAATTGAAAATTTATTACGCAGTTGTAAAGAGCACTTTGAGCCGAATCTAATGATATAGCACACTTCTATATACGGGTCACTATTTGGTAGTATTAAGGCGATTTAAATTTTTAACTTGTGAATTTCAATGTTGTGCCGGCAGAGGTTAGGTAGATTTCTATGTAAACAAACAAAGTATTGGAAGGGCTAATCGCGACTTTTTTCGTGTTAGGGTGGTCGGATCGGGGCGGGAGAGGTGTCAAAAGATTGGGCTAGACGAGTGCTACACGGATATGAAGAAAAATTTGAGGTAAGTACAAATTTGGAAAATTTATTTGGAAAATTCCAGTTTTTTGGAGGTTTTTGCCAAAAATTTTTGAAATTTATGAAATGTTATGATCGAAATCTACTTTAATAGGTGCGCGAAATTATTACGAATCTTCCGATACCACGCAGTGGTCGGTCGATAAGAAATTTGAACAGAACTATGTGAAAAATCTATGTTATTATGCGAAAAATAAAATTTGGAAAATTTTATGGAAAATTGAAAATTTATTACGCAGTTGTAAAGAGCACTTTGAGCCGAATCTAATGATATAGCACACTTCTATATACGGGTCACTATTTGGTAGTATTAAGGCGATTTAAATTTTTAACTTGTGAATTTCAATGTTGTGCCGGCAGAGGTTAGGTAGATTTCTATGTAAACAAACAAAGTATTGGAAGGGCTAATCGCGACTTTTTTCGTGTTAGGGTGGTCGGATCGGGGCGGGAGAGGTGTCAAAAGATTGGGCTAGACGAGTGCTACACGGATATGAAGAAAAATTTGAGGTAAGTACAAATTTGGAAAATTTATTTGGAAAATTCGAGTTTTTTGGAGGTTTTTGCCAAAAATTTTTGAAATTTATGAAATGTTATGATCGAAATCTACTTTAATAGGTGCGCGAAATTATTACGAATCTTCCGATACCACGCAGTGGTCGGTCGATAAGAAATTTGAACAGAACTATGTGAAAAATCTATGTTATTATGCGAAAAATAAAATTTGGAAAATTTTATGGAAAATTGAAAATTTATTACGCAGTTGTAAAGAGCACTTTGAGCCGAATCTAATGATATAGCACACTTCTATATACGGGTCACTATTTGGTAGTATTAAGGCGATTTAAATTTTTAACTTGTGAATTTCAATGTTGTGCCGGCAGAGGTTAGGTAGATTTCTATGTAAACAAACAAAGTATTGGAAGGGCTAATCGCGACTTTTTTCGTGTTAGGGTGGTCGGATCGGGGCGGGAGAGGTGTCAAAAGATTGGGCTAGACGAGTGCTACACGGATATGAAGAAAAATTTGAGGTAAGTACAAATTTGGAAAATTTATTTGGAAAATTCCAGTTTTTTGGAGGTTTTTGCCAAAAATTTTTGAAATTTATGAAATGTTATGATCGAAATCTACTTTAATAGGTGCGCGAAATTATTACGAATCTTCCGATACCACGCAGTGGTCGGTCGATAAGAAATTTGAACAGAACTATGTGAAAAATCTATGTTATTATGCGAAAAATAAAATTTGGAAAATTTTATGGAAAATTGAAAATTTATTACGCAGTTGTAAAGAGCACTTTGAGCCGAATCTAATGATATAGCACACTTCTATATACGGGTCACTATTTGGTAGTATTAAGGCGATTTAAATTTTTAACTTGTGAATTTCAATGTTGTGCCGGCAGAGGTTAGGTAGATTTCTATGTAAACAAACAAAGTATTGGAAGGGCTAATCGCGACTTTTTTCGTGTTAGGGTGGTCGGATCGGGGCGGGAGAGGTGTCAAAAGATTGGGCTAGACGAGTGCTACACGGATATGAAGAAAAATTTGAGGTAAGTACAAATTTGGAAAATTTATTTGGAAAATTCCAGTTTTTTGGAGGTTTTTGCCAAAAATTTTTGAAATTTATGAAATGTTATGATCGAAATCTACTTTAATAGGTGCGCGAAATTATTACGAATCTTCCGATACCACGCAGTGGTCGGTCGATAAGAAATTTGAACAGAACTATGTGAAAAATCTATGTTATTATGCGAAAAATAAAATTTGGAAAATTTTATGGAAAATTGAAAATTTATTACGCAGTTGTAAAGAGCACTTTGAGCCGAATCTAATGATATAGCACACTTCTATATACGGGTCACTATTTGGTAGTATTAAGGCGATTTAAATTTTTAACTTGTGAATTTCAATGTTGTGCCGGCAGAGGTTAGGTAGATTTCTATGTAAACAAACAAAGTATTGGAAGGGCTAATCGCGACTTTTTTCGTGTTAGGGTGGTCGGATCGGGGCGGGAGAGGTGTCAAAAGATTGGGCTAGACGAGTGCTACACGGATATGAAGAAAAATTTGAGGTAAGTACAAATTTGGAAAATTTATTTGGAAAATTCCAGTTTTTTGGAGGTTTTTGCCAAAAATTTTTGAAATTTATGAAATGTTATGATCGAAATCTACTTTAATAGGTGCGCGAAATTATTACGAATCTTCCGATACCACGCAGTGGTCGGTCGATAAGAAATTTGAACAGAACTATGTGAAAAATCTATGTTATTATGCGAAAAATAAAATTTGGAAAATTTTATGGAAAATTGAAAATTTATTACGCAGTTGTAAAGAGCACTTTGAGCCGAATCTAATGATATAGCACACTTCTATATACGGGTCACTATTTGGTAGTATTAAGGCGATTTAAATTTTTAACTTGTGGTTAGGTTAGGTTAGGTTAGGTTAGGTTAGGTTAGGTTAGGTTAGGTTAGGTTAGGTTAGGTTAGGTTAGGTTAGGTTAGGTTAGGTTAGGTTAGGTTAGGTTAGGTTAGGTTTTTTTTTTTTTTTTTTTTTTTTTCTCCCCTGACATTGCTCGTCAGGGCCCTTTTTAAGCTTAATTTGATAAAGAGGCATTACAATTTTTGTGGAACTTGCCCATGCACTTATACTCTAGTTACAGATATTTTATTCATACTTATACATAATTTAACAAAATTTATCTTACTTATGTCTATGCTTATCTATTTTATTGCAAAGATATTTCCTGTTATTACTTATTCTATTTCTTATTTTATTTCTTATTTTAATTGCTTATATTCTATTACATAATATCTTACTCTATTACTTATGTGCTTACTTGTTTTCTATATTTTAATCATAGTATACATGAAAAAGATTAACTTCTTATACGTTTCATACCTTATTTTATCCATCTATTATATTACATAAATTTTTTGTTACTACAGTTTCATATGCATGTGTACATATATACCAATATATATAACCATCATATTTTGTATTTACTTGTTTCTTTTAATGGCTTTGTTTGCTACTTTTATTAGGTATTCTATTAGTTTCTCTCTATAGTTTTTGTTTGTCATTATTTCCCATATATTCTCTCTTGTAAGGTTAGTTTCTATTTGAAGTTCTAGGTTATGTTTTAGGTTAAAGTTGGAGGGGCAGTCAAATAAAAGGTGTACCACTGTCTCTCCTACTTCAGGGTCACAGACACACGATGGACTGTCTTTGCATCTAAATCTGTGAAGGTAATGGGCAAAGCCACCGTGTCCTGTCAACACCTGAGTTAAGGTTCCAGCTGGTTTTATCTTCCTAATTAGGCTGTACGCCTCCACCGCGTCCGGGAAAAATAATTTTGTTGTGGCCGCCGTTTCACCGTTTTTGTATCGCCGATTCCATTCGTCAAGAGACCTCTCACGAATCCGTCGCTTGACGAATGAAATCGGACAGAGGTCATATGATGGCCTGGTTTTCATTTTTAGAGCTGCTTGCTTTGCCAGATTATCGGCTCTCTCATTCCCTGCCAGGCCAGCATGGGCTTTTATCCAGTGTAAGGATATTTCTTTTCCCTGTTCTTTGCCCGCTTTAATGTTGGCACGCGACCTTACGGCTAGGTGATGCATCGTGGTGTTGTTTACAACGGTCTCCAAGGCGGACCTTGAGTCACTGTATATGCCAAAACTTGTCTCTTGGCTTTCCAAGATGACCTCGGTTGATTTGCATATGGCAAGTAGTTCGGCCTGGTAAACCGTGCAATACGGTGACAGGCTGAGTTTGACGGCTTTGATCTCGGCTTCTCCACTCCATATGGATAGAGCGGCTCCAACCTTGCCGTCAATCTTGCTGCCATCCGTGAAAATTCTAATCGCTTGTGAATTTTGTCGATTTACTTGCTCTTGGTTTACCAGGCATTTGAACTCCATGCTCATATGTTCCGCCGGGTGAGGGATTTTGTCATATGCAGTGACTCGCTCCACCTCTCTATCGCCTAGCTCCTCTCTTGGTATCCCTCGCTTGGCCTCGTAGAGAGCGGCTGCTTCTCTGATACGGATATCCAATGGAAGGAGCCCAGACAGGACCAGGGCAGAGTTTAGAGAAACCGTTTTATATGCTTTCGACAGCTTTTGGGCGAAGCCCCGTTGCACGCTGTTAAGGTGTTTTTGTACACCTAGTTTTCTGGTCGCTGAAGCCCAGGCACTGGAGGCGTACATGATCACTGGCTCCACTACCGCGGTATATATCAGGCGCACGACTTCAGGATGGAGTCCCCAGCTGATCCTGGCTGCTCTAGCTAGTTGCTTGTAGATATTTGCTGCCTTTTTACACTGCTCAATTACGTGTTTGTTAAAGGTCAGCTTGTTATCTATGTAGAGCCCCAGGATCTTGATGTCGTCAGACATGCCTATGTCGACCCCACCCATCCTAAGTATCGGGACGTCGAATTTCAGCTTCCTAGTAATTACCATTGCTTTGGTTTTCGATGGTCCAAAGTTTAGCTTATTTTCCACGCCCCAAACCCTGACATGGGCGAGGGCGGCATTGGCTTGCGTCTGTATTTCAAGGGCCGTGTCCCCATCGAATACGAGCACCACATCATCCGCGAATGCTTGACAGTGTACTCCCCTACTTTCTAGTCCTTTAATGAGAGGGTCTATCAACAGGTTCCAAAGGAAAGGACCGCCAATCGACCCCTGAACACATCCCTTTGTTGTGTTCTTTGAATAGTGTTCCCCCCCATATCTGACTGTGACTCTTCTGTCTCGTAGGTAGCTATCTAGCACTCTTCGTATGTTGACCGGGCATTTTTCCTCAGCCAATCGGATTCTGATTGCTGGCCACCATGCGTTGTCGAAGGCGCCCTCTATGTCTAATGATATGATAGTAACAATTTTCCTTGACTCTACCTTGCGGCGTATATAGTTCACTAGATCATAGAGGGCGTCCTCAGTGCTTCTTTGGGGCATGAATCCGTATTGACGAGTACTAATCCTGGGAAGAATGTGCCATTTTAGCCTCCCTACGATCAGTTTTTCCAGTATTTTTCCCATCACTGGTAACAATCCTATGGGCCTGTAAGCCTTAGGGCTAGTGTAGTCTTCCTTCCCAGGCTTACGTAGGACTACAACTGTTGCTTCCTTCCATATGGTTGGAAAGTGCTCCAATTGCAGGCATTTGTTTACCAGTGACAGGAAAAATTCCGGGTCACCAGATATCACTTTTCCGCAGATGTCGGCTGTAGGTTTTTTTTTTTTTTTTTTTTTTCCTGTCCGGGCGCTCTCAGGCCCGGCCCGCGAGCTAAATGATTTTACCCCTAACATGCTCGTCAGGGAAGTTTTTTATTTTATTTAATGTATAAGCAAATACAGGTTTTTTACAAAAACATCTTAAATCTACTTAATTACAAGAGGATACCTAGAACTTAATCTTATTTTTACATTTTATTTCACTAATTTACAATATTACTTACTAGCTAATCTATTCTAAGTTTATTTATTATTTAAAAATTACATCGTTTTACATTTCAAGCTTATTTATAACTACTTGTTAACGCCATCTATTGTCAACAAGGAGTCAAGCGATGTTCGACCGGATCACTTACATTACCGCACTATGGAAGCAGTTCTCGGCGGAATGCATAGATGGCGCCACTAGTGGGTTGGAGCTCACTATAAATAGGCCGTTGAATCCTCCGGCCACCTCTCTCTCCGCCACCACCCCATTTTGGCACAACAGCTCCCTGGCCGAGGGGCCCCTCGGACAGTCTCATTAAATTTTAATACAATATTGTAAAACGAGCAATAAAAGTTATAAGTGTTGTAAACTCTTTTAATTACTCAGTCAGATGACAAAGAGTGTAGGGCCAGTCACTATAAATACATAAATTCCCCACTCTGAACCAGCATAATACAAATTTGGGAGCCATCAGCTCAGACCACGCCCCAACACATTGGACCTTCGGAGCCGAATTTGGACGTAACTGACGTGGACGAAGACCAGTGGCCGGCTCCACCACTCCTAAAAAATATCCCTTTCCGTATTTGCACTAAAATCGTGTTTTTGTTGCAGAATTTGAAGAAAAATCGGCGTGCCACGTGCTGGTTGCAGGAACACGTGAGTACCTTGTTTCTCATACACTGCCAATATGAGTGTAGAACGTGCTAAATCGCCTAAACCGCTTCTCGGTGCTGAAATAAGTGATAATGTGCGTGAATTCGTGAAAAAACGGGCATCGATTACCGGGAGATTAACGTCATTTATTAAATTCGTGAATATGTTCGAGGGGGCTCAATTAACGTGGAAACAAGTAACGGAATTAAAATTACGGTGTGAGGGAGCAAAATTATTAAACGACGAATTTAATTCGGTCCAAAATAAAATCGAAGAATTAGTGTTAGATAGTGAGATATCCCAGCAATTAGATATTCGTGAAGCGTTCGACAATAATTTCTACCAAATCATGGCTACTGTCGATAATTTATTGGAAAACTTCAGACCTAGTGACGAATCTTCTAGATGTAACAATAGCGCGCACGCGGTTGTAAAATTACCCACAATATCGTTAAACACATTCGACGGATCATACGATAGCTGGCTCGAGTTTAGAGACACCTACCTTTCTATGATTCACAATACTCAGCTCGACGATATTCAAAAGTTTCATTATTTGAGATCATCTTTAGTAGGTAATGCCGCTCAAGTTATAAAATCGGTAGAATTCACACGGGAGAATTACGCAACGGCGTGGGAATTAATTACTAATAGATATAACAATTCTAAATTATTAATTCACAATCACATTAAAGGAATATTTTCTATTCCACACGTAAACAAAGAATCTTACTTTCACATTAGGAAATTAATCGATACGATTTTGAAAAACCTACGCGCTTTGAAAACACTAGGAGAACCTACCGAGTCATGGGATACGCTAATAATCTACATTATTACTTCGAAATTGGATTTAGTAATCGAAAAAGAATGGGAACAATTCAAGAATAACATAACTTCTCATTCTAATAGACGTATTGAATTAAACGATTTGCTAAGTTTTTTAAAGGATAAAGCAGATACTTTAGAGATGGTGAGATCACACCAATCTTCTTATTCGAATAGGACATCGTGTGAACAAACTAAGAAAACAACATCACAAAGTTTTGTTCATACGGCTTCCACGCGGAGCAATGTCCACGCGAAGCACAAAACTACCCGCACGTGTATTTTGTGCAACGGGAATCATTCGTTATACGTATGCGATAAGTTTATTAAATTATCTATTGAAGATAGATTGGAATTCGTTAATCGTAATCGTTTATGTACGAACTGTTTACGCGTTGGTCATACGGCGACAGATTGTTGGTTCAGTTCGTGCAAATTATGTAATAACAAACATAACAGTTTACTTCACATTCATTCACAATATGCGACGGGCTCGACGGAGAAACGCGATTCACCATCGAAGCCCACACAATCATCCACTACATTACATTCGTATCAGCAGTCACGCGTTAATATGGATTGCAATCATTATACGTTAAATACGGTCTTGCTGTCTACCGCATTAGTTGAGGTAGCAGGTGACGACAACAATTATTATAAGGCTCGCGCGTTATTAGACAACGGGAGTCAACATTCGATTATTACTAATTCGTTACGCGATAAAATAAACGCACATTCGATACAGTCCTCTGTTCAAATCACAGGAATTGGGAATTCGGTCACTAAGACAAACCAGTCCTGCGAAATTCGTCTTAAATCGTTACACGGTAATTACAATACACGTATAAATTGCATTGTTTTAAATAACATTACTAATTCGTTACCTTCAATCGAGTTAGACTTTAATTCGTTAAACGTACCTTATAATATTCATTTAGCTGATCCGACCTTCCATTCACCTTCAGAAATCGATTTATTAATAGGGGCGGATTGCTTTTGGGAGCTACTGCTAGACGGTAGAATTCGTTTACCTAAAGGTCCTTACCTTCAAAATACAACACTAGGATGGATCATTTCGGGAACTATTAATAATAATATTAAGTCGAATAATTATCAGTTTTCTTGTAATTTTTCCGAGTCTATAGAATTAAACGATCAATTAAAGAAATTCTGGGAATTGGAAGAAATAAATACACAAACACCAGTTCTTTCACCAGAAGATAAGCTTTGTGAACAATTATTTACCGAGACTACGAAGCGTTTAAACGGTCGATTTTCGGTTCGTATCCCGCTTAAGAAACCGGTTGAATCGTTAGGTGATAGCTTTGAAACGGCTAAGAGTAGGTTTTTATCGCTTGAAAAACGCCTTCAGCGTTCACCACAATACAAACAAATGTATACAGATTTTATGCGAGAATATTTAAGTTTAGGTCACATGACGCGGATAGATGGCTACACTGGGCCGTGCTACTTCTTACCTCATCACGGTGTTTTCAGAGAACATAGTACAACTACTAAATTGCGAGTAGTATTCAGCGCGAATCAGAAAACGGTACCTACGGCTAATTCGACGTCGTGTGATTCGTTAAACGACATTCAAATGTCCGGTCCAGCGTTACAAAACGATTTATTTTCGATATTATTAAGATTTCGGCAATATAAATATGTAGCATGCGCGGACATAGAGAAGATGTTTAGACAAGTTTTGATTCAAGAAGATCAGAGAAATTTGCAATTAATATTGTGGCGGGAAAACCCAGCGGATACATTAGGTATATATATGCTTAACGTAGTGACTTACGGAACGAAGTCAGCTCCTTATTTAAGTATGCGTTGTATTAAACAGCTCGCGTTCGAATGCGATGATCAGGAAATATCGCGCACTATGTTAAACGATTTTTACGTCGATGATTTAATAACTGGTCACGATTCGAAAGATAAATTATTAGAAAATTGCAAGAAGTTATCCGAAGTTTGCTTATCTGGCTGCTTTCCATTGAGAAAGTGGACCTTTAATTTTAAGGAAATTCCACCGGAAATACAAAATAATACGGAGGAATCGAAATGTTTATCATTAGATCAGTCTTATTCAGATCGGGTTCTTGGCTTAGGTTGGCTTCGAGGAACAGACGAATTTCATTTCGTTTCCAAAATTAACGTAAACACATCGAATTTAACTAAACGGTTTATGTTGTCTGTTGTGTCTCAGATCTATGATCCTCTTGGTCTACTAAGTCCTATTATAATAATCGGAAAACATTTATTACAGCAAGCGTGGGGTTTTAAAATAGGTTGGGACGATTTAGTACCTAACAGTCTCTTACAGTCGTGGACAAAATTTATAGATATAATAAAAGGTTTATCAAGCATACGCATTCCGCGGTTTGTACTTCAAAACGATTATGATAAAGTTGAATTACACATATTTTGTGACGCGAGTCAAATAGCTTACGGAGCGGTCGCTTACTGTCGAACACGTACCCATCGCGGCGATACTACAGTCAACTTATTATGTTCTAAAAGTCGGGTAGCTCCGGTAAAGACAATAACAATACCGAGGTTAGAGCTCTGCGGGGCGTTATTAGCCGCACGGTTATTACATAAAATAACGGGCTGTCTGAATTTAAGATTTAACGACATATTCATGTGGACTGATTCGACCATTGTGCTCGGGTGGTCAAACATACCATCTTATAAACTCAAACCATTCGTTCAAAATCGAGTAAATGAAATAAATGATTTAGCTTGTAATGCAAAATGGTTACATGTTAACTCGAACGATAATCCAGCCGATCTTATTTCGCGAGGCGCGAACTTAACGGAGTTACATTCGTCGACACAATGGTGGAACGGGCCTTCATTTTTGCAACAAGATAACACTATTTGGAAAGTAAATCATAACGATAACACATTCGAAGTGGATTCCTTGCCCGAATTGAAACAATGTTCTGTTGCCTTGACATGTAAGAATAATTATGTAAGTTTTATTAATTTCAGTCGATTTTCTAATTTTAATAGATTATTAAGTTATGCGTACGTTCTCAGATTCATTCGTAATTCGAGGTGTAAACGTAAAACGGAACGTCAATACGGTTCTTTATCTGTCACAGAACTTGAAAGGTCTTTATTATTGTTGACAAGACAAGCTCAGTTAGAATCGTTTCAGTTTCAGAGTGAATACAATGCATTATCCACAAACAGTAATATAAAATCTGATCGTAATCTCACCAGTTTGAATTTGTTTTTGGATCCGAACGGAATTATACGTGTGGGTGGCAGATTAGTTAATTCGTATAACCTATCATACAACAAGAAACACCCAATGTTGGTATGTAGTAAACATCATTTCACTTTGCTTTTGTTTCGTTATAAACACTTAAAATTATTACATGCGGGTCCTCAACTTCTCTTGTCGCATATCAGGGAAGATTTTTGGCCAATATCAGGCAGAAATCTAGCTAGAAAGACAGTAAATCAATGCGTTACGTGTTCTCGTGTCAAACCTAGATTGACACAGCCGATTATGGGCAATTTACCGAGCGAGCGTCTAAGTCCAGGTGTCCCGTTTCTACATGTCGGTGTAGACTACGCCGGACCCTTCTACATATTAAATCGTAAAGGTAGGGGTGCTAGACTCGAGAAAGCTTACTTATGTTTATTCGTTTGTTTTGCAACTCGGGCGTTACATCTGGAATTAGTCACTAGCCTAACTTCTGAAGGTTATATTTTAGCTTTAAAACGTTTCATATCGCGCAGAGGAAAGCCGCGTAAAATACTGTCTGATAATGGTAGAAATTTTGTAGGCGCTAAAGAATTTTTTAATTTTCTCAATACAAATTATAATGTTATATCGGAATATGCCTCAGATAACAACATAGAATTCGAAACTATTGTACCATATTCTCCTCATACTGGCGGTTTGTGGGAAGCAGGTGTGCGTTCCTGTAAACATCACCTGGCACGAGTTGTTTGTAATGCTAATTTAACTTATGAAGAGTTCAGTACCGTTTTAGTGCAAATCGAAGCAGTCCTGAACTCCCGTCCTATGTATCCTATGTCATCTGATCCAAATGATTTCAGCCCACTCACCCCAGCTCACTTCCTTATCGGCCGGCCCTTGGTTGCTCCAGCTGAAGAGGATGTGATGAACAAGGCGATTACAACTTTATCAAGATATAAACGCACTGAACAATTGCGACAGTCGTTCTGGAAGCGATGGTCCATGGAGTACATATCAGAGCTGCAGCAACGCACGAAATGGAAGACTACTAAGGATGATCTACAGCCTGGCATGTTGGTCGTCATAAAGGAAGATGGACTCCCACCTCTTCGATGGAAGCTGGGTCGAATAATAACCGCATATCCAGGAAAGGATGGAATCAACAGAGTGGCCGACATTAGAACAGCCACTGGAGTCATCAAGCGGACATTCTCCAAAATATGTCCATTACCAGTTCCTGTTGTGGAAGAAGCAAGCAATTAAATAAATTGAGCCAGCTCAAGCCGGGCGGGATGTTAACGCCATCTATTGTCAACAAGGAGTCAAGCGATGTTCGACCGGATCACTTACATTACCGCACTATGGAAGCAGTTCTCGGCGGAATGCATAGATGGCGCCACTAGTGGGTTGGAGCTCACTATAAATAGGCCGTTGAATCCTCCGGCCACCTCTCTCTCCGCCACCACCCCATTTTGGCACAACAGCTCCCTGGCCGAGGGGCCCCTCGGACAGTCTCATTAAATTTTAATACAATATTGTAAAACGAGCAATAAAAGTTATAAGTGTTGTAAACTCTTTTAATTACTCAGTCAGATGACAAAGAGTGTAGGGCCAGTCACTATAAATACATAAATTCCCCACTCTGAACCAGCATAATACAAATTTGGGAGCCATCAGCTCAGACCACGCCCCAACACTACTTATTACTAGTGTTTCTGTTGTACTTATTAGACTCATTTGCTTATCGATATTACGTTTAATTTTTTTTCTTTCTATTCCTTATACGTGTTACTATTTAGTTTCCATTTTTTCCTAAATCTCGTGTTTATTACTGTATTTTTGTATTTCTATTATTTATCTGTTTGCAATTCTGTATATTGTAAATATATAACTCAGTGTATATTGTCATATACATATTACTTTGTCTATTCTAATTTTGTATACTTATATTATTCGAGATTCAAGTCTTATCAATTTTTAGTTATGTATATCGCAAATATATAGCCTAGTATATATTATCGTATACTTATTTCTTGGTCTTATTTCTATTTATGACGTCTTTTGCAATTTCCGTACAGTATTTGAGTAATTTTTCCCTGCTTCCTTTATTTAATAGCAATTCTCTTATGTTATCTTTATTTAATTTACTACCCAATTCTATTTCTAAATTCAACTTTTTAATCTGATATTTTTGGCATTCAAATAATATATGTTCTATGGTTTCCTCTGTTCCAGGAGCGCATATGCAGTGAGGGGAGTCTTTGCACTTGAACCTACAGAGATAGCCGGAGAAACCGCCATGTCCCGTAAAAATCTGCACCAAAGTTGGATTCAATCTAATTTTTGGAATAAGTTTGTAAGCTATTTCTGCATCTGGTAGGAACATTTTCGTCACGGTCGCCGTGTCACCCTTGATATAGCGCTCATTCCATTTTATGACAGTGTCAGATCTTAGCTGTCGTTTTATGTATGATACTGGACACTTATCATAGTCTGGCGCTGTCTTTTTGAAGAGTGCCGCTTGTTTAGCGAGTTCATCCGCACGCTCATTTCCTGTTACTCCTACGTGGGCTCGAATCCAGAACAGGCGGATGGTCTTGCCTTGTTCCTCACTGGACAACAGGTTTTTTCTTATTTCCATCACGATAGGGTGGAATGAGTCGTGATTTTGGATCACTTGCAGGGCAGACCTGGAATCGCTAAAAATGTTCGTGACCGTGTTTTTGTGACCCATGGCTAGTGACGTCGCTTGAAGAATGGCATACAATTCCGCCTGAAAGACAGTGCAAAACCGTTCCAGCTTAAATTTCCGGCTTTTGGTCTCGGCACCGTTAATCCAGCAGGATAACGCTGCTCCGACTTTTCCGTCAATTTTGCTCCCGTCGGTGTATATTTGCTCTCCCTTTACTTGAAATTTTTCAAGAGTTTCAGGTTCTACATCTTCCAGACATTCAAACGTCACTGCCGTTTGTTTTGCTGGATGTTGCGCTTTCAGAAAACAAATCCTACCTTCGATCTCCCTACAACCTATCGTCTCCTGGGGCTTACCTCTCTTTGCCTCATAAAGACAGGCTGCTTCTTTGATTCTGAGATCCAGAGGAAGCAGTCTTGCCAGGATCAGAGCAGCGTTTAGGGAGACCGTTCGGTACGATTTGCAAATCTTCTGCGCAAGTCCTCTTTGGATCGCATTCAGTTCCTTTTGGATGCTGATTTTTTCCGCTGCCTGTGCCCAGGCACTGGCCGCGTACAAAACAATTGGCTCAATTACTGCCACATACATCGTCCTTACAATCTCCGGTCCGAGACCCCACTTTTTTTTTTTTTTTTTTTTTTTTTTCC
>CAWVQL010000085.1:10000-63856 GCA_963932265.1 Thymelicus lineola | reverse complement strand
GTTTTAGTTGACTACTGAGTCTGTGGTCATAATGTAAAAAAATTCATATGATAAACGTCAAACCTCAAAAGAGTCAAAAGCAGGGTTCCCAACTTAGGGGTTTTCCCCCCAAATTTAGGGGGTAAATATGTAAGTTGGGATTTTTTTAGGGGTCTTATATGTTTAGGGTTATTTTTAGGGGTATTTTAATTCTTCATATTTTTTATTTATTGATCAAAATAAAGATGTAAAAGGCCCTGGAACAAACTAGCCAATCAAAGGAGGCTGGGACTTTTGGCATTTAAATACAAGATATTAGATTATTCTGCAATCAAAATTTACCTTACAAAAGAAATCAATATTGTAATCGTAATTTATATTTTATTTGTAGGAATTTATAAGTCCTATTTAACGAATCAAATGACAATGAATGAAGAGACAATAAGTTAATTATTATAAATCCATTTTACTTAAAGGCATAGAAATATGTGCATATTTTTTAAATAAAGATTTATAATTTTTTCAAAAAAAAATGTTTAGGGGTATTTCCAAGTAATTTGGGCGATTTTAGGGGCTTTTGGTTTAGTTTTAGGGATAAATATTTTTAAGAGTTGGTAACACTGGTCAAAAGTCAAAACAAATGATCCTAACCTAAACGTAATACCTAATTAAAGTAAATAGAATATTGCTATTTTTCCAAAATATAAATACATTACGTTTTGACTCTGTCGCCCCTATAGTAACATATACTTAAATGCGTGTTGAATACTGTTATATACTGACAATAGTGATCTGTGCGGTGTTGATGATAAACTAACAACCTCCCTAGATATAAGCAAAAAAAGTTTTGTTGTAACAAAACAAAAAGTTACTTTATCAAAATGTCTATTGAAATTGAATCTGCGGAGTGAGTTTAAATTTGTAATTGCTTATGTTTATTATTGAAATTATTTAAATTGGTCGTGTATTTATTATTCATTATAAAATGTTCCTTTTTTCAGTGTTATACGATTGATACAACAATACTTGAAGGAGTCCAACCTTACTAAAACGTTACAAACTCTACAGGTACTTATTTATTTTAAAGAACACATACATACACACACACACACAAATACATAAACACACACACACATACACACACACACACGCACGCAGGCACGCACGCACACACGAATGCATGCCGGACACAAACCGTAACTTAGTTTAGTATTTGAGTTTCTCATTTTAAGTGATGTAAAAATCTCATGAGAAATAAAAGTTCTTTAAACCGAAGAAGTTAAAATTTTAAAAGCCTGGGAGTTAAACTTATAACACCCATCGTTTATACTTCTGCGGTTACATTTGTTTAATATTTAGCCTGTTATCTCGGTACTATGTATAAAGAAATTAGAACTATATCAACAGATATTGCTACTTATAAAAAAAAGTTTCCTGCCTCGTCTCATCAGTTTTCATCTCTGTTATACAAAATCTCAGAAACTACGGAACAGAGCTTCATACAGTTGTCAGCAATCAATAGTGGTTTATGTAGAAGGTTTAAGTGTTAATTCATTGAAGTTTTGTTGTAATGTTGGTGTTGTAGTGAACCAACCACACTGAGCATTATAATACTAGCCGTCTGCCAGTGGCTGCTGGCCGTGTTGTCAGACAGCACCACCACCACCACCTACATGTTGTTCTGGATCATGGTCTACCTGTGTGATACATTTACTGAAAAATCTGTTCAGTAGTTTATGTTGTAGCTTAGCAACGAGTTGTTGATATGTATGTCACTTAACTAAACTGAAAAATAAGAAGTCGTTTCGTAAATTTAATTATTTTTATTTCTTAGACTGATAATACCTTAGGATAATACATTCCAATAACGCCAAACGCTCTTTTCAATATCAGGTTATGGGCCCAGTTAGTTATTAAAATGGAATCTATTTCTGCAAGAGTAAAGATCGGTCTGCTAGAAGGAAAAAGTAATTGGGAGACATGGAGGTACAAAGTTTCTATTTTATTACGTGACACAGAACGTGCAATGGAGGTAATAGATGGAAAATATACCAAGCCCGTGTTGCTAGAAGGCGCAGGTGACGCACAAATTTCTGCATATGACTCGGACTTAGCGAAATTCAAGAAGGCAGAAAGCAGCGCTCTGTTGATCCTTAGCACCAATATGAACGACGAAACCTTAAAGAAAGTGATGAGATTCAACACACCTCGAGAAGTTTGGCAGGAACTACACCGACTGTTCGACGGCAGCTGTGAAGATAAGTCCTATGATTTATGCATGAAATTCTTTGGAGCTAAACGAGATCCATCGGACGACTTAGCAAGTCACATGTGTAAACTTAAGAACATCTGGAATGATTTAAATATAGAAATCGTTAAAGACAAATCTATCGAGTTACCGGAACTGTTACTTGTCTGCAAAATATTAGATACTCTCAGTGAAGAGTATTTTGCATTCCGCAGCAGTTGGCTTTTAATGTCCAAAACTGAGAGGACAGTAGAGAACCTGACCACTCATCTATGTGCTTATGAGAGAGCCTTATCAAATAAAAGGTTATCGGATCAAGAAGTTCTAGTAGCAAGCACTAATAAGCATAAGAAGTTGAAGGATAAGAAATTGAAGTGCAATTATTGTCATGAGGTAGGACACCGTGTCAGAGATTGTGCAAAATGGATCCAAGACGGAAAACCACCCAAGAATACCACTTCAAAATTCTCTCATCCTATAAATCAAGGAGCAAACATGTTGTTGATGTCACTTAATACACAAACATTTGCGATTGAATGTGACAAAGAAAACTGGTTCATTGATAACGGAGCGACCAGCCATATCACAAACAGAAAAGATCTATTCATGACATTCAAACCTTTTGATGTGACCCACCAAGTAACTACAGCCGATGGAAACACCATATGTGCTAAAGGAAAAGGATCTATCATTCTTAAGTCAAACACGAATACGATTACTCTACAAGATGTGTGGTACGTTCCAGAGATCAAAAAGAACTTATTTTCAGTACTAGCGGCACACGATAGCAATCCAAATATAATGTTCACGTCCAGGATAGACATGTGTGAGATAAGCATCAACGGCAATATTTGCTTAACTGCAAGGCGGTGTCGCGGAGGTGGTCTGTACAAGTTAGATGTTCGGAATGTACAACCAGCTCAACCAATCGAAGTATGCCTGTCTACAGCCACTTTACAACTGTACCATGAAAGACTCGGACATCAGAATAAGAGGCATGTCAAGGCAGTTATCAAGAGAGAGTTAGATATCGATCTACCTTTGGATAAAGATACGTGTGAAGGTTGTGTTTATGGGAAAGCTCATAGATTAAAGTTCAGTACGAGAACGAGAGCAACCGAACCTGGAGAATTAATTCACACTGACGTTTGTGGACCATTTAAACAAAGCTGTACCAAGTTTCAATATTATGTACTTTTTAAAGATGACTACTCTAGCTATCGAATGGTTTATTTCATGCGCAATAAGAGTGAAGTTAAAGATAAACTTGAAATTATGATTCAGTCGGTCAAAACTCAAGGCCATACAATTAAAACTATTCTAAGCGATAACGGAGGAGAGTTCGACAACACAAGTGTCAAACAAATTTTAGATAAACATGGTATCAAGCAAAGGTTGGTTATGCCTTATACCCCACAGCAAAATGGGTGTAGTGAGCGCGAAAACCGAACTCTTGTCGAGACTGGAAGATCACTTATGTACGCGCACGAGCCACTTCCACAAGAACTATGGGCTGAAATGATAAATACATCGGCCTATATACTAAATCGAACAGGTGCATCTAGAGTAGAATGCAAGAGCCCTTTCGAAGTCTGGTTTGGAAAAAAGCCGAACATAAAACATCTTAGAATAATAGGGAGCAGATGTTTTGTACATATTCCAAAACAAAAACGAAAAAAAATGGACAAGAAAGCCATTAAAGGATATCTTATCGGATATGATGAAGACGGCTACAGAGTTTGGATTACTGACGGCAAGAAAAATCGTCTTGTTCGGTCGAGAGACGTCATTTTCGATGAATCACCTCTATCATCAGAAGATGCAAAGACTGAGACAGGTAATGAAAACGCGATAAATGAATTTCAACTGAAAGTGTCACAGGATTGCAATACTTCTAGAGATGAAATCGTAGCGGAACGTACAATTGAAGATGATACACATTCAACAGAGCCAGTAGAACTTACAAATGACGACGTAGAACCTGTTGAGCCAGAGAGAGAAGCTCAAGTGGAAACTGATAATGTATATGATCCATTGTCAGAAGAACCAAGAGAATCGCTTGAATTAGAGAGAGAAGATTGTGATGAAGATGATAATATCAGAGATGACGAGTTTCATGATAGTATCAACCAAAGTCAAGAACAGAGGTATGATCTGCGTGATCGATCTTCACTCAAAAGACCAGAAAAATTCAACGATTACACAACATCTTTGAACCATGTATTATGCGAAGAACCCGTAACTTTTAAACAGGCTATTAACAGTAACAATAAAGAAAAGTGGTTGTCTGCAATGAAGGCAGAACTATCATCTTTAAAAGAGCATGATACTTGGACTCTACAAAATTTACCAGCCAATAAGAAATGCATACCTTGCAAGTGGGTATTCAAGCTGAAAAGGAACAGTGATGGCATGATCGAACGCTACAAGGCACGCTTAGTAGTGAAGGGTTTTCGACAGCAAGAAGGCATCGATTATCAAGAGACGTTTAGCCCAGTAGCAAGAATGGCTACTATTCGTTCCCTTTTAAGCGTTGCTGCATCAGAAAATCTTTACCTTGTACAGTTTGATGTAAGGACAGCATTCTTATACGGAAAAATAACAGAAGAGATATATATGAAACAACCCGAAGGCTTTGAAGATGGCACGGAGAGAGTTTGTCGTCTTAATCGGAGTCTTTACGGTTTGAAACAAGCACCACGATGTTGGAATCACTGTTTTCATGAAATTCTAATAGAACTAGGATTTAGACAAAGTTGTGCAGATACATGTCTGTACATAAAGAGACAAGGAGACAAGAAACTCTTATTATCACTTTATGTCGATGACGGTCTCATAGCTGCAACTGATCAAAAGATGGCAGAAGAATTTCTTAATGATCTTAAACAAAGAATAAAGATAACTACGAAATCAGCTTCATTCTATCTGGGTATGGAGATTTCGAAATGTGATGGTTCAATCATACTGAAACAAGAAGCATATACTAAGAAAGTATTAGAAAGATTTGGAATGATGAATTGTAACCCAATTTCAACCCCTATAGAAAAAGAAACTGTTGAAACAGGGAAAGCTGATGACGATGCTCACTTTCCATATCGAGAAGCAGTAGGAGCATTGGCCTATCTAATGGTTGCGACTCGCCCGGACATTGCTTATGCTGTAGGTATAGTGTCACGAAAGCTGGAAGCACCTACCAAAGCAGATTGGCGTAAAGTCAAAAGGATTATGCGATACCTAAAAGGCACAATGTCGTATGGTATAAAATATAATTCCAATGCAAGAAAGGAATTAGATGCTTTTAGTGATGCTGATCACGGAGGAGATCTCAGCACAGGACGCTCTACAACTGGAGTATTGTGTCGTTACGCAGGAGGAGCGATATCGTGGCTAAGCCAACGACAGACTTCCGTTTCTATTTCGACAACAGAAGCAGAACTAGTCGCCGCAAGCGAAGCTGCGAGAGAAATGGTGTGGCTTACAAGGCTATTCAAAGAATTGACCACGCTCAGCTCAGTACCAAATCTAAGCGTTGACAATGAAGCTGCAGTGAAATTAGCTCACAACCCTGAGTTCCATAAAAGAACAAAACATATTCGTTTGAGGCACTTCTTTGTGCGTGAGCAAGTACTAGATAATGTACTAGAAGTTAGAAAAGTGAGTTCTGCTGAACAAATCGCGGATATTCTCACGAAACCACTTCCAAGGGTAACATTCACGCATCTCAGAGGAGAGCTCGGCTTAGTTAACTGAGGGAAAGTGTTGTAGCTTAGCAACGAGTTGTTGATATGTATGTCACTTAACTAAACTGAAAAATAAGAAGTCGTTTCGTAAATTTAATTATTTTATTTCTTAGACTGATAATACCTTAGGATAATACATTCCAATAACGCCAAACGCTCTTTTCAATATCAGTTTAGTATGACACAAAACAAGGCATACTACGCTCAAAGCCACATCCAGTTTCGTATCCTCTTTACATCTGTGTTACCTCCAAGTTATTGTATGCAATATTTTTGTATTACCCTCAAGTTTTATAATTTTATACTTGTACGCACTTAATGCCCCTTATTTGTTTTGTTAAACTTTAAATGTTTCTCATGTAAGTGAATAGTGTATTCTTATGAGAAATAAAGATTCTCTTAAACCTGAGTTTTTCTGTGAAAAAATAATAAACATCCATAAATCCTCACAAACAAACTATATCTGTAAAATAAAATAATCTGTTTGGGGCTTTCTCCAGTCTATCGTAAAACCGACTAGGGCATTCTGTCAAACGTAGATTTGCAAACTATGTATGTCAATAATCCATACTCATACTTGTTACTAATATTTTAAGAGGAAAAGAAGATCGGCAAAATTGGGCCTGCTTCATTGTTCATTACAGAAACCATGGCTTCAACCCATTAATGGTACTTAAAAAGTTATTCAATAATAAATCTCTTAAACTAAATAATGAAACATTGAATAAGGAGGAATCTTAGATGGCTTCAACCCATTAATGGCCCACTACTGGGCACGGGTCTCTCCTCTTGAGGAGGCCTAGAGCATACTCCGCCACGCTGCTCCAGTTCGGATTGATGGAGGGGTTAGTGGCCAACCTGAGTGTCGGAAGTATTCAAACCGCCCGAGGGCCTCCGACATGGCTTAACGACTGTTATCTTATGATAACAACCGGGTCCGACGGTTTTACGTGCCCTCCGAAGCACGGAAATGCTCAAGATTTTTTATTGCCACTAGCGGTCACCCATCCAACTACCGACCGTGCCCGCTGTTGCTTAACTTTGTCGATCACTTAGTAGATCATTTTGTAATGGACAAACTTAAAAACAACCAGACTGATTTCAAAAATGTTTTCACCAACAGCACCTTTTTTGAAGAACCCCATGTCATAGCGCTCCGATAATACCTCGGAAGGGAAGTTTCCCATTCCACAGTTTGCACGTGCGTGGCAAAAAAGTTCGTGAAAATCGGACTATAGAGGTACTCCACGAGTCCAATCGGTGTGGCAACAGATGTAGGCATCAAGTTGAACAATTCCTCGGAGCACTCACCGTTGTAAAGTCGGTAGAACACGCAGAGAGAACTGATGTCTTTTCTGAAACTCAGGTGTTCTAACCTGTGAGTGACTCGTGGGTCGTTGACAACTCGGACCGCGCGCTTCTGTATGGCGTCAAATGGATTAAGCTGGTATTGTGGCGCCCCTGCCTAGAGGTGTGAGCAGTACTCCATATTTATTCATTTATTTATATCAGGCAGTGAAGCCTTACGATGCCATTACGAAGGTACATACCTTACAGACTAACATGCATATGAATTATAATATTTTTTACTTCATCACAAGTACTTCACACCGAGGCAACTCTTAACCTTGTACAAAGCTCAGGTTCGGCCGAGTGTGGAGTACTGTTCGCACATTTGGGCAGGTGCAGCCAAATGTCACCTTTCTGCCTTGGACTCGATGGAGAGGCGTGCGAAGAGGCTCATTGGTGACCCAGATTTGGTTGAGACCAATCTGCAAAGCCTCGAGCACAGGCGCAGAGTAGCCAGCCTCACGGTTTTCTACAGGGCACATTTTGGAGAATGTGCATAGGAATTGTTTGAAATAATTTCCCCATCTCCGTTTCTCCATAGAAAGCCGCGACGCACGGCGGGTATCTATCCTTTTGTCGTGAACATCCCGCCGGTATGGATGACGCGGTTTGCCTCGTCATTCGTTATACGCACCGCGCCAAGGACTGGAATAACTTGCCTGCGTTGGCGTTCCTGCCTGCCTATGACGTGGATGTTTTCAAGAAAAGAGTGAATAGGCTTTTACTAAGTTAATGTGCTCACCACCTTGGACCACATCTCCACTTACCATCAGGTGGGATTGTGGTCAAGCATTAACTTATTTGCGTAAAAAAAATAAAAAGTTTGACACCCTGCTTAGTGGGTATGGGTCAGCTAGTATAACATAAAAAGGAGTACATGAGCTATAGTATAAGTGTACAAAAATGTGCACACATTGGCCAGTTAAAATTTTATTTTATGAATAGATTTGTGGCGACACAGGCCTACTCGTGGCCTCGTGATACGGGACTGAAGGACGGGTATTGAAGTGAAATGGGAGCTGATGACGATATCGCTTGCAGGAGGAGACGGGCGTGTCGCTGAACACGGTGGACAGCGTGGACGGGTTCTGCGCCGACATCAACAACGGCCACTGGGACACCGTGCTCAAGGCCACGGCCTCCCTCAAGCTGCCTGACAGAAAGCTCATGGACTTGTATGAGCAGGTATTGCAATTACACATGTAATATTATATATATACGGTACACATTCGGTGGTGTATCGAAGCATATTTTTTTCAACTATTATCTATGTATTAGGCGATTCATGAAAAAAAAATTGGGTCACCTGCATTTTACCCGAATATCAAGTATTTCCTTATTCAAAATGTATAATAACAAAAAATGTGAGCCATCATGTGGCGGCTGGCAGATGTGAAACATCGAAATTATTTTATAATTTTTTTTTATAATTTTTTTTTATTTTTTTCTAATAGGCATAAAAGTACAGATTATGACAGGAACTAAATATGGTATGATGAAAAAATACAATATTACGAATTGTCTCCAGAAAATGATGATAGTTTATTTAATAAACACTTATTTTCTTTGTATACAAAAATTTTTAATTCAAAAAATTTCAGTGTGACTTTAATATAAATACTACTAAACTCAAGAATTTTAGATATTTATTAGAATATATTAATAAAGATCTTAAATTATAAATATCAATAATGGTGTGCTACTCGCTATCAGCTGATTTTAAAATACAATTTTGTCAGTCTTATTTTTATTCTTCAAGCAATTGTTTTTAGTGTATTATTTTTAATAAGAATGAAATTAAAACAAATTAATAATTAATATTCATATTATTATATTATATGCAATAAAAATAGTGTAAATTTTAATTTACTAAGAGAGTATATTAAACAATTACTATATTTTTACAAAATATACACGTGCTTAATGCTGATAAATGCACACTTTAATCATAATCTAACATTTTAACAAAAAAATAACCGACTTCAAATGACTGTACTTCATTGTACTTTTGACATGGATAAAGTTGTCAGATCTCGCTCTTTATGTGGGACTATACGACAAACACCAGCTTTCAATTAAAACAAGAATCATCGAAATCGGTTGGCGCGATATTGAGTTATTCGTCCATTTATCGCGCAGATACTTAATGCAAATTTAAGACTTATATGATTTTTACATGGATGTCATTGTCAGATCTCGTTCAATGTGGGACCACACGACAAGCACCAGTTTTCGATTAAAAAAAGAATCATCCAAATCGGTTCACCCAGTCCAAAGTTCTAAACAAACATAAAAAAAATACAGTCGAATTGAGAACCTCCTCCTTTTTTTGAAGTCGGTTAATAAAAATATAATTTACTTACCGATGACTTGATAGGGTGTCATAGTGTGATTTTGCTTTTTTTGTAGGAGGCTGCACACTTTCACTTCCTAAATCGATATCAAACATATTATTATTATTGTTAAAAATACTAAATCTAATATTAATCTAACTAAATATAATAAAACTCAAAGTTTCTGTTTGTTTGTCCGGGCATCACATAAAAACCCTTGAACGGATTACGATGTGAATTGGTAAAGTTGTTACTGATACCCTGAGTCATATTTAAGACAACTTTTCATCCCGGAAAATTGAAAGGTTTCCCGGGAAAATAGGATAACATTTTGAATAAGTTAAAATATAATTTCTGTATGCAAAGCTGCGGGTAACAGCTAGTTAGAAGAATAAAATTATCACTTCGCCAGGATTTGAACTCAGGTATCGCGGTTTATAATTCCGACCATCTCCCAATACGCCACCGTTTCTTATTTTGAAGTTTCGAATTTGTCCTACTGTACAGCCTATCAAACTAAGTTTATTTATGACTACCCACATTGTGTTATTATATTTTTTTTCATATTGCTCTACCATAATAATATAGAGAAAGAAAGAAAGAAAGAAAAACGTTTATTTCTGTGCCACACTATTAGGTACACACACGAACGTAAATTAACAACAAAAAAGTAAAAATATTAAGGGTTTACAAACAGACACAAAAAATAAATAAATAACAAAAATTAATATATGTACAACTAAATTGGTCTGTTACGCTCGCATGCGTCCAGTGGCCCAGAAAATGGAGCTCACTCAGCATAGTGCAGCAGCATAGTGGTAGCTACGGCGCTGATTTTCAGTGAGTCCATTTAGTGATGCACGGACGTCAGTGTGCTAGAACAGGTTTACGTGAGTCAGTGGTGTGACGCATTCCTAACTTTTAAATAATCTCGCTAACGACGAAGAATGAGGAGCGTGTTAGATTAAATATGTAATGGTTATGGAAAAGAGTAGAAATATAAATTGGAAGTCACGTTATAAAGCGAGAATCGACAAATATTTGCAACTTGTACTATTATTAATAAAGGTAAACCAAAAAAAGCACAATGACTAGTTATATTTCATGATATTGTAACTTTTTCATATTATTACGGAGGTATGTAAATGATACACATATTTGCGGCAATTAATTTATTGAAACCCTTAGTTCGCAATGTGCTTTAGTCGTTGGGGAAGAACTAAGGGGAAAGAAACCCCAACAGCACAAGATTACCGCAGTAATATTATATCATTCCACATTTCATATCTGTATCAATATTACACATTTTAAAATGGAACAAACACTACGACAATATTGAATTGAAAGCTGGCTTCCAGTATAGCTTTACAACATTATGACACTACAATCGTTTTAATAAGAATAATGCTAAACAATAATTAAATAGACTGGCAGAGTAACATTATAAAAGTATTTCAAAGTACTTAACTTCTGCAGAAGAGCAGCTCACACACTGAAATCCACCCGACAATTGCCAAACACTCGCTTTTATCAACCCAACTATCGACCCCCACACCATAATTACGAGTATCACCTGACAACCACAGACAAGATCAATAATTTGTAATGCTACGTAAAAAAATCGTAATAAATACTAATAATAATAAACACAATTCAATAATTGATTTAAACAATTCCAAATCATCAAAATTATTGGTATTTTATAAAATAATTAAAATATTTCTACCGGCAAACAATTTTACTTCCTGTTACAATTAAAGACCTATTTTAAAAATTAGCAAGTAGTTGACATTTAACGTTGCTATAAATTTTCAAATACCTTATATTAATTTTACTTATATCGTATATTATTACCAAATCAAACAGTAATATTATGTCTATCTAATCGTACAATAATATTATAATTACCATATTTCAAGTGTTTCCTGTAACGATTAATACAAATAATACAAGTTGTCAAAATATAAGAACATTATCATTAATGGATACATTTCCTTTTTATAAAAATCTAAATTTCATATTTTCTATTTATTGAGCAATTATTACATATACCTACATTATAAATATACAATATCTCTCAAGCGCAAAGAGGTGAGAGGGGTATGCGTTGGTGTGACCCGTTATGGACTGTTTTCATTCATTTCATTGCATAACGCGCCATGGCAACAACTATTAAGCACCCGTGCGCTTCCTGTGTTTTCTATTTGCCAATGGCACCAATTTTGCTATTATTTTGAATTATTTTGTTAATCTATAGTGAAAGTATGTTTGCTACAGTTATATAAATTGTATATAGCCGCATACGAGAAGCACTGGGATGATACCTAAGCCTATACATATATTGTTTATAGTCTGCAAACTATGAGGTAAGTGTTTTTAGCGGTTAAGTACCTATGCGGTGATGCGTCGCCACTCACCGCGCCAAAAATCCGGTTTACCCCTCGCCTATAGATGTTTCACATCAAAATTGTCTTGTGGTGTGTGTGTGCAGGTGGTGCTGGAGCTGATCGAGCTGCGCGAGCTGGGCGCGGCGCGCACGCTGCTGCGCCAGACGCAGCCTTGCCTGCTCATGAAGCAGCAGGAGACCGAGCGCTACATGCATCTCGGTAACGCCGCATTGCCGAGACACATTCACTCTCATCATAACTCCCGTGCCTGATTTTACTTATGTCAAACGATTTTAACGCGTTAAAATGCATGCTAACATTTGTCGGCCGCATTTGGTGCCTGACGGGGTAATTGAAGTTGGTTTCCGCAGATGTAGTAACGAATGTGTCGGTATCGCCGCAGAGAACCTGCTGACGCGGTCGTACTTCGACCCGCGCGAGGCGTACGGCGGGCCGCGGGGAGCGGGCGCGGTGGGCGCGGGGGTGGGGGGCGCCGGGGGCGCGGGGGGCGGCGGCGGCAAGGAGTGGCGGCGCGCGGCGCTGGCGGCGGCGCTGGCGGGCGAGGTGTCGGTGGTGCCGAGCTCGCGGCTGCTGGCGCTGCTGGGGCAGGCGCTCAAGTGGCAGCAGCACCAGGGCCTGCTGCCGCCCGGTAAATGCTCCTGACCTACTACTAACAATATAGAACGAATGCGACTCAATCGATACTAATATTATAAAGCTGACTTTGTTTGTTTGGTTGAACGCGCTAATCTCAGGAACTACTAGTTCGAACTGAAAAAATATTTTTGTGTTTGATAGTCCATTTATCGAGGAAAGCTATAGGCTTTATAACATCATATATTTCAGTAGTTAGTTTTTTCCAAAAATTAACGCGAGTAAAACCGCGGGACATATTAGGTCCTTGAAAAAGTAGAAAGTAGAAAATAAACGCTTTATCCACAGTAATTATTAAAACATACTTCAAAGTATTGCCCGTCACTAGACACACCTTATCCCATCTTTTTGGAAGCAAATGAATCCCGCGTCGCAAAAACGAAACGTCTTTTGAGGCTATCCATGAATCAATCCATTTTTTGGTATCTTTATACAACTGGAAGTGCAACTCAGATAGGCCATGTGTCATTGAACGGAATAGGTGGTAGTCCATAGTTACATCCGAATACACTCAAGCTTGTTACGGTTTGACGTTCCATTTTATGATGTCCGACATATATTTTTATATTAATGTTTAGGCGATGTAGTTATTTTTGAAGCGAAGTTCGGCTTGCGGCAGGCGTGAAATGGAAGAAGTCGTCCATGGCGAAAATGTGAATTAACGGAAGTTGGAAAGTAAATTACACACTTTACTTGATCTAATTGTATTAAGAGTTAGAGTAAAAATTTCATTCCTGGCGTGGCGCGGGGGTACAATGCGACCCCCCGCCTCGTTTATTTAACGTAAGACTGTCGCTGCGCCTGTCACGCTGACACCGATGAAAATATTGGTTCATGTAGGATAATGTGATGTCGTGAAACGGATAATTTTTTTATATCTGATATTTGAGAGAGCTGGGGTGAGTGTTGACGTGTTGGTGGTCGGCAGGCACGACGATCGACCTGTTCCGCGGCAAGGCGGCCATCCGGGACGAGGAGGATGACCAGTGCCCCTCGCAGCTCTCTAAGATAATCAAGTTCGGGCAGAAGTCGCACGTCGAGTGCGCGCGGTGAGTGACACACACGCACGCACGCACGCACACACAGTTGAAGAGCCATCTCTATGTATGAAAACTGTCCGTAAAAACGTCGGTGCGCTATGACTCAGTAAATAAAGTCAGCAAACTCCACTCCGCAGCTCCTTCTACAACAGCATCAACAGCTATGCCCATATTGTCGTAGGATGGTAGGTAGTAGGTACTGGAACTAATTATAACTATATTTACACTTTCAGTAAACAGCTCGACACTTTTTCAACTTTTCCCTCCTATGAGATGGCTCTCCTTATACCTCTATACTCCATGAGTTAGGTATAAAGGACTGTCACTGTATAAAGTTCATTTTTTTTCTTAGAACATGGAAAAGTATATTAGTCCAGGGTCGATAATTTTTGAAAACAAAAAAAATTATAATAGGATGAAACCTATTGCAAAAGGAAGAGAATATAACAAAAAATAAAGGAAAAATAATTTACGGGCGATCTGAGGTCGGGAAGTGGGGGGGAGGGGGGGTTTAAGGGTAAAAAACGGTTTATCTCAATTTCCAGCAAAACTATAAGTCCTATGGAAAAAAGTTAAATGGCAAAGTTATAGGTAATAAAAAGGTCTACTATTTTTGTATTTACACTTTTTTCACATAACCTCAAAATTTATGTGAAAAATTCAAAAAACCAAGTTTTTGGTTTTTTATTTTTATCTTTTACAAAAAAATTTTTTTTTAACGAAATTTTGTGAAAACTTACCTTTCTATGTCCCAAACATACTGTAATTTTTTTGATTTAAAATATTTATTTTTTCACCTTATTTTGACTTAATATCGAAAAATCACCCTAATTTTCAATCGAAAATTCACCTGTCAAAATATCCGCTTTTTTAAAAAAATCTGTGAGTTTTTTATTTGCTAAAATCTCTACTTTCTGATGGTATATAAAAAAATATACACTGCCATGTTAAATTTTCTCAGAAAATGCAATGAAACGACAACTATTTTCACAAAAATTATTCGAGTTCGAGTTTTTAAATATATATTTTTAATATTTATGTACAATTTTGAGCCATTTATTAAAATTTACACTTTAATTAATCGAAAAACGTCAAAATCCATGTTAAATTAATAAATTAATAAGCAAAAAAATTACAAATCCATAAAGATTGCAAGAAACATGCAAAAATAGTCGTTTCATTGCATTTTCTGAGAAAATTTACCATAGTAGTGTATATCTTTTTATACCATCAGAAAGTAGAGATTTTAGCAAATAAAAAGCTCACAGATTTTTTTAAAAAAGCGGATATTTTGACAGGTGAATTTTCGATTGAAAATTAGGGTGATTTTTCGATATTAAGTCAAAATAAGGTGAAAAAATAAATATTTTAAATCAAAAAAATTACAGTATGTTTGGGACATAGAAAGGTAAGTTTTCACAAAATTTCGTTAAAAAAAAAATTTTTGTAAAAGATAAAAATAAAAAACCAAAAACTTGGTTTTTTGAATTTTTCACATACATTTTGAGGTTATGTGAAAAAAGTGTAAATACAAAAATTGTAGACCTTTTTATTACCTATAACTTTGCCATTTAACTTTTTTCCATAGGACTTATAGTTTTGCTGGAAATTGAGATAAACCGTTTTTTACCCTTAAACCCCCCCTCCCCCCACTTCCCGACCTCAGATCGCCCGTAAATTATTTTTCCTTTATTTTTTGTTATATTCTCTTCCTTTTGCAATAGGTTTCATTCTATTATAATTTTTTTTCACTTTTCATTATTTTTAAAGGCTTCTACCCTGGTCTATATGGAACAGCCCTACTTACGAAAAAAACGTGCATACCTACGCAACAAGACACGGCGGTTTTGTTCCTACTGACATTAGTAGTGTTTTTTGTTTATCAAATAGGACTCCGCTAAAAAAAATGACTATAACTTCAATCACAACCGCTAAACTCTGTTTTTTAACAGCAAATTGACATTTCCAAGTTTTTATTGTTTTCTAAATAGCGATGTCCCACAATCGGTAAAACGTAATTAATATTTTCAGATTTTTGTGTTCAAAACTAAATATCGTGGTAAATTAAAATTAAAATTAGAGGTGGTAATTAAATTTAAAATAGAAATTGGTAGCGACAAATTTCTATCAAGTATAATTTTTTCGGTTAATTTAGTAGAAATATTTATTGGAAATATCCTCCATCCCAGGAGTCTCTCTTTACGTCACATAATGGCTATTGAACTTTATGAATAATGAATTATCCATCAGTAATCTTGATTAAAACATTTATTACAATACAATAACCCGGTTAAATAAATAAATATCTTACGATTCATGTAACCGGAATCATGAAAACATCACTGGAAAAAAACAGACAACGTTATTTTTGTATTTGACACATCAATTTGCAAAAAACAGAGTTATATTCATACCACCCTGTGTTGATGCCATTTGTTACTGCACAATTTCCGCCTATAAGAGTCAGTTCTCTTTTACGTTTATATTTGATGGTAAGCAATGTTGGTGACACTGGTGACATTGGTGACAGGTTCTCGCCGGACGGACAGTACCTGGTGACGGGCTCGGTGGACGGGCTGGTGGAGGTGTGGAACTTCACCACCGGCAAGATCCGCAAGGACCTGCGCTACCAGGCGCACGAGGAGTACATGAGCATGGAGGAGGCCGTGCTGAGCCTGGCGTTCGCGCGCGACAGCGACACGCTGGCCGCCGGCTCCAACGACGGCAAGGTGAAGGTGTGGAAGGTGTCCACGGGGCAGGTGCAGCGCCGCCTGGAGCGCGCGCACGCCAAGGGCGTCACGTGCCTGCAGTTCACGCGCGACAGCTCGCAGCTGCTGTCCGCGTCCTTCGACCGCACCATCCGCATCCACGGCCTCAAGTCCGGCAAGGTGCTGAAGGAGTTCCGCGGCCACACGTCGTTCGTCAACGAGGCGGTGTTCACCCCGGACGGGCACGCCGTGCTCAGCGCCTCCTCCGACGGCACGGTGAAGGTGTGGGCGGTGCGCACGGGCGAGTGCACCGCCACGCTCAAGCCGCTGGGCTCCGGCGAGCCGCCCGTCAACTCGCTGCTGCTCATGCCCAAGAACCCGGAGCACTTCGTCGTCTGCAACCGGACCAACACCGTCGTCATCATGAACATGCAGGGCCAGATCGTGCGGTCGTTCTCGAGCGGGCGGCGCGAGCAGGAGGGCGGCGCGCTGGCGTGCGCGGCGCTGGGCGCGCGCGGCCGCCTCGTGTACTGCGCGGGCGAGGACCTCGTGCTGTACGCCTTCTGCGCCGCCAGCGGCAAGCTCGAGCGAACCATCAATGTGAGTCTTCAAAACTACTAAATACAAAAAAATATATTATATTTTTTAGGGTGCCTTTACCACGTGGGGATTATTTTTTTTCGTCGCGTATCCCATAGAGTAGGGTATCGTCGAAAAGTTTCTTCTAAAATATTATGGGTGTTTAAATACCATTCTTAATTCAGCAGCCTGTTTGGTAAATATTCGGCTTTAAAGTACCAATTTTGGGCAGAGTGAAGTGTCCCCCCGTCAGCTAAACGGAGTTAAATTAGTAAACTAGTAGTCGTACTACTTTTGGCATACCCTCTATTGTATAGTGAAGTTTTAAGGAAAACTATTACAGCTAGGTAGGTTAAATTATTTAACGAGTTACAACAACGGAACCCCATACTGCGCGTGGTCTGACACGCACTTACACGTATAAAAGCTATTAAGAATATAATTCTGTATTTTTGCCATGTATAATAATTAAATGAACTGCGAACACGTCACATAGGGGACGGGTGGCCATAGTGACATAGGTTGGTGGTTGGTGGTTGATGATCGAGATGGTTGTTGCAGATCCACGAGAAAGCCGTCATAGGAATGACGCATCACCCTCATCAGAACCTGCTGGCCACGTACAGCGAGGACGGACTCCTCAAGCTTTGGAAGCCCTAACCACACTACGTTACATACGTTGTGTCGTGTCACTGAAGCGTGTTCTCGGTAACTTCAATGCCTGATTTCTAGTTTTTAACAAATTAATTAATAAAATAAAACTATACTTTTCTACATTTGTGTTTGACTTACTTTTACCACGAAACCCAATTCATAATAGCCATACACCATGCAGCGGAATTCTCGCACGACACCACATAAAAGTTCTATGACATTTTACCAGTATTTCAATGTATTTTCTACGATTAATATTGACCAAAGTTAGTATATGTAATTTATTAAGATGACATAATCAAATAAAGGTATTTTTATTAGGACACAAAAATGTTAGTCAGTACATTTCTCCATACTAAATGGGCATTCTCTTTTCATACAAAATAACAGTTTATACGTATACAGAACTTCGTCAAGCTTCTACAACTGTCAAAACTCCAATCGAAAATTCGTAGTGATGAAAAAAACATGAGAGGTGTCAAGGGACACCCGGATGGAACGAATTTCCTTTCGATTTAAGTATTGTATTGTTGTACAGCGCCTGTTCAGACGTAAGATATTTAGTTTGGTTAGTTGCGAATAGATGGCGTTAGTAAATTAATTCTGAATCACGCTATCAACTTATACTTGTAACATACGTAAGTTCAAGGAAACTATTATTATTTTTTTAATTCGCTCTGGATACTTAGTTTCATTTACCTTATATAGTTACGCAGTTTGTACAGCGCCATCTCTGTAAAACTTACTGAATCACTTCAAAAAACGTGTCGTCATTCGTAAAATCAAAAAGTGTCGTAATTTTCCGTCTAGCCCCCTTTCACAACGCGCGATAAGGAACTTCATTCCAATACTACCTATCACGAGATATTCGTCTCCAGTAGGTCCATTTACAAATTAGGTACTTATTTTTATATATCTAAAAGTACGTATTTTCAGCTTTTTGAAATGGTATAATACTAACAGATTTAACATTTAATTAATTTATTTAATCGTTTATTAGGCAATCCAACAGCGTTACAGGTACAACAGTCGATACAATTTTTTAATTTTCATACTGCGGCCAAAAATGGATTACACAGTTAGTAACTTAGATATTAAGGGCTATTTTAATGACTGGTATTTATCCTAAGAAGATTTTCGGTGTGTGTGTGTGTATGTGTGTGTGTGAAAGAGAGAGAGAGACAGAGTGTGCGTGCGTGTGTGTGTGTACCTATGTGTGCATGTGCTTGTATGGATATGGTTATGTACCTAAGCATATTGTTTATTACGAAAAGTGCATCTTTTTAATTTCATTTTTTGTTCGACCTGCAACGTTGAATAGTAGAACCAACTGCGCCATCTAGTGTCACCAAGGAATAATTTTAATACTTCATACTAAAATCAGTTTATTGATTGACATTTAAATTTAATCGACATGTTTACAAAATATTATATTATTAAACGTGTAGAGGGCAGTAGTAAAATAGATATGTAAATTCTGAATCACGCTAACAAATGTAACCTGGAGTTTCTATAAGAACAGTGGTTGAAAAAAAACATTCTTCGAACATTAGTGGAGAATTTAACCAGTGTCGTGTAACTAGTACTAAGTGGTGTTAATAAAGTATAGTGAAAGTGCTAGTACCGGGTTTTATTCTTTTGTGGAAGCGACCACCCCTAGTGTTCCAGGGTTAAACATGGTCCTTCGAGCCGGATAGGGAAGCCAACTGTGTGACACGGAAGATCCAAGGAGTCCCCGGTGCTGAAGCAGAGGCTGATCCTGTGGAGCCCTACAACTCAGGCGGAGGTTGTAAGGGCGGATCACCAAAGCGAAGGCGAAGTCCTACAACTCAGGCGGACGTTGTACGGGCGGATCACCGAGGCGAAGCTCTGCAGTGAAAGCGGAGCCCTGCAGCTCAGGAGGAAGATCTTCAAGGCGAAGGCAGCACAGCTGGTGGTGCATCGGGAGTGTGGCCAGCCAAGGGGGCTTTGGCCACAGAATTTGTGAGTGATGAAATTAAATATGGAGTGCAAGTGAGTACTTTTAAAAATTTTCTTCGAAAAGGAACTTAGAAAAATTTAAGAAAAATTTGGACTTGGAATATTTTCTATAAATTGGACTTATAAATAATTTAAAGTAATTCTTAGACATAGCCTAATTTTTATTTCAAACTGCTCAAAACACTTGTAAATTTTTTTGAAATTGACTTACAACTTGTAACTTTTTTGGAATTATTTTACTTAACTTGTTTGCAAATACTTGGAAAGATTTTGCAAAAATGTCGTCATTAAAGTCAATGGAAATGAAACAAATTAACTTATATGAAAGATTATACAAAACAAAAATTAATTTCAAAAAGACACCTAAAGAGAGGCTTGTTCCAAGTCATTTGCAATCAAGGTTGGAAATAATAGAATCTGTGTGGCTCGAGTTCAATGATAATCATAATAAAATGTTAGAACAGTTAAATGGGGAAGAGTTGAACGCTTCATCGTATGTGTCTAAAGATATCCATAACTCTGTGGAGGAATTATACATTGAACTCAAAGGTGATATCAGACATGTATTAAGTGTACAGGGCAATGCAATGCAGGCATCCAGTGAAGTTAATAAGGGTGAGTCTTGCGCTAATGTCAAATTGCCTCGAATAACAATTCCAACTTTTTCAGGCAAATACACCGAATGGCCTACTTTTCGCGACATATTTCATTCTGTCATTGATAAAAATAAAAATCTAGATAAAGTTCAAAAGTTACATTATTTAAAGGGTTACTTGAGTGGGGAAGCAGAGCAATTACTTAGGCAAATACCAATTTCGGAAGCAAATTATGATCGGTGTTGGGGTTTACTTGAATCACGTTACAACAATAAAAAGTTTCTTTCACATTCTATATTAAAGAGGTTATTAAGCCAAAGAAATTTAAGTCAGGAATCTGCTGGGGCATTGAAAGATCTTGTAGATACAACTACGGATTGTTTGGGAGGATTGACTAATTTGGGTATTGATGTAACATCGTGGGACATTTTGGTGATTCATATATTAACTTTAAAGTTAGATCCGGAAAGTCGTAAAGAGTGGGAATTGCATGCAAGCAATGTTAATAGTGAATCCGAAGAATTGCCCACGCTTCAACAATTTAAAGAATTTCTAATGAACCGTTGCCGAGCCTTAGAATTTATTGAGTTGAAACCTAATACTAAGTATTCCAATGTTAATTTAAATAAAGTTGGTAATATTAATAGAACACCAAATGTATTTCATAAGACTTTACATGCTTCAACTAGCGCATATTGTAAATTTTGCAAAGGAAATCATAGATTAGTAGATTGTACTAATTTTTCTAACGAACCCGTGACTACTCGGCGTAATTTCGTGCGTGATGAGAAATTATGTTATAATTGTTTAGGTAGTCACTCCGTGCGATTTTGTACAATCAAAGTTTCTTGCCGAATTTGTAAACAAAAGCATCACAATTTGTTACACTCTCTTGAAGGTCAGGGAGGTTGGGATAACAATCGTGATGCTGGGCAGTTGAACGACCGGCGTTCAACAGTTAGGGATGAGAACATAAAGCCTCAGGATCAGACTGGTGTTGTCACTTGTTTTTCGAAGGGTGGATATGATAAACAAGTCATGTTAGCAACAGCAGTGGTGAATGCTGTTCAGAAAAACGGGTCTAGGTTTATGTTGAGGGCTTTTTTGGATCAAGGCTCTCAGGCATCATTTGTGACTGAGGCAACAGTGCAAAACTTGGGTTTGCAGAAGAAATCTGTAAGGGGAGTAATATCGGGAATTGGTGGAAGTTATCATTTGGAGTCAAATGCGATTGTGGAGGTTAAGATTCAATCTAGAATCGATCCAACTATTGAATTAATTGTGAAGGCTTACGTTCTAAAATCTATTACGTCTCTTTTACCTGCAAGAAAAACGATGTTGCTGGATTGGGTAGAAAATAATAATTTGCAATTAGCAGATCCTAAATACAACATACCAGATAAAATAGATTTATTATTGGGAGCAGAGGTATACACACAGGTGTTACTAGATGGAGTTAAACAGGGGCCAAGTGGTGCAATGGTGGCTCAACGTACTACATTAGGATGGATACTTTCAGGAACGGTAGATTCTGATAGAGGTGTAAATTCAAGCATTTCTGTAATGCATACTTACACAAATGAAGACGAAGTTCTGAAAAAGTTTTGGGAACTGGAATCAGAACCACAAATAAATAACAAAAATAAACTTACCAACGAAGAATTAAGATGTGAAGAGATATTTGCCGCAACCACAACCAGAGATGACAATGGACGCTATATTGTCAACTTACCTTTTAGAGAGGAGGAACCTAGCTGCAAATATGGGAATTTTAGAGAAATAGCGCTCAAAAGGTTTCAAGCACTCGAGAGAAAATTAGATAAGGATCTGAATTTTAAACAGCAATATTCTGACGTAATAAATGAATATCTCAAACTGGGCCATATGAAATTACTGTCAACGGCTGAAAAGCAAAATACTCAAGCAGTTTATTTACCACATCACGCTATCGTCAAGTATGATAGAGATACTACAAAGGTACGTGTTGTCTTCGATGCGTCCTGTAAAGGACAGTATGGTAAATCATTAAACGACGATCTTATGATTGGCCCAACATTGCAGCAAGAAATGAGACATCTTCTAATGCGATGGAGGAAGCATCCCATATGTCTTACATCGGATATTGTGAAAATGTATCGACAGGTACGGGTTGCTGATAAACATACTCAGTTTCAGCGAATACTTTGGAGAGAAAATAAAGAGGAAGAGATAAAAGACTATGAATTACTCACTGTAACCTTCGGTACCGCATCAGCGCCCTACTTGGCCATTAAATCCATGCAGCAAGTGGCGGTCGATGAAGGAAAAGCTTATCCTGTGGCTGCTGAAATACTCAAAACAGATTTCTATGTCGACGATTTAATGACGGGGTGTGATACTGTGGAAAAGGGAATGGAAATATACAATCAAATGAATGCATTGGTGATCAAAGGAGGATTTGAGCTACAAAAGTGGTCAAGCAACAACAATGATTTATTAAACAAGATTAAAGCGGAATTTAAAAACGAAGATACAGAGAAAAGCATACAAATAAAACAAGATGAAATAATTAAAACCTTAGGACTTACCTGGAATCGAAAGGAAGACTCTTTTCAATATTCTGTAAAATTGCTGCCGATTGAAGAACCTGTAACTAAAAGAAAAATATTATCAGATGTTTCAAGGTTGTTCGACCCATTAGGGTGGGTCACACCTGTAGTAGTAGCAGCAAAGATAATGATTCAAAAACTGTGGATGAGTGGAATAGGGTGGGACGATGAAGTTCCACAGAATATACATAAAGAATGGAGCACTTACCGAATGGGATTGTTTCAATTGACAAAGGTGATTGTTCCTCGATGGCTGAGCACGAGACAGGGTAATAAGCGGGTTGACTTGCATGGGTTCTGCGATGCGTCCAGGATGGCGTACGCAGCTGTAGTATACATGCGGGTCGTCGATAATGAAGATAGAGTTTGTGTCACCTTGCTAACTGCTAAGACGAAAGTAGCTCCAATAAAAACAGTGTCAATTCCTCGTTTGGAACTGTGTGGGGTAGTTCTATTAGGAAAACTACTTCAGGAGGTTGCAGCTGTCATGCAAATACCTAAAGGAAACATATATGCATGGACCGATTCCGAGATCGTGTTGGCATGGCTAAACAGCCATCCTTGTCGATGGAAAACTTTCATCGCAAATCGGGTTTCGGAAATTTTGTGCGTGACTGAACCACAACAATGGTATCATGTATCTTCGAAACAAAATCCAGCAGATCTTGCGTCACGTGGTACAAGCCCAGCAGAACTTCTGGAAGCAACAATGTGGTTTAATGGTCCGAAGTTTCTCAGTGAAGCAACTGTAAAATTAAAAAAGCCAAATGTAAAGGACACTTGTCTTGAACAAGTAAAGGTACATAACGTAATTCAAATTGACGATAATTTTATTTGGAACAAATATTCGTCTTTAAGTAAACTTGTTAGGGTAATTGCATATTGTAGGAGAGTACTACAATGGAGAATACCAAAAATTGCAAGAACATCAAATAGTTATTTAAGTACAGATGAATTAAAAACTGCGTTAGAAACATGCATAAGGGAATGTCAACAGCAGTATTTTAAAGATGAATTGTTAAATTTAAAAAATAATTGTGTTATACCGAAGAAAAATGCATTGCGAACCTTAACTCCATTCGTAGATGCGTTAAATATCTTGAGGGTGGGCGGTAGGATTGGACAATCCAACCTCAGTGTGGATCAGAAGTATCCAATTATTCTACCACGTAAATCAGCTCTTACTGAGTTAATAATTAAAGATGCACATCACAAGACATTACACGGGGGTTGCCAGTTAATGTTAAATTACCTCGCTATGAAATATTACATCCTTGGTGCAAAGGCTCTTGTAAAGTCTGTCGTGCATAAGTGTGTGACGTGCTTGCGATATAACGCGTCAAAGCAAAATCAACTTATGGGGCAATTGCCCTCCGCTCGAGTCACTCCTAGTAAACCTTTTAGAAAAGCAGGTGTAGACTATGCTGGTCCCATCAATATAAGAACTTCAAAGGGAAGAGGTCACCGTTCATATAAAGGGTATATTTGTTTATTTATTTGCATGGCAACACGAGCAATTCATTTAGAGGTGGTAAGTGATCTATCAACCCAAGGATTTTTATCAGCTTTTAAAAGATTTGTGGCGCGACGGGGGCAATGCAGTGAATTATGGAGCGATAACGGAACAAACTTCCAAGGAGCTTCAAAAGAATTAGAATTTTTGTTTAACGAAGAAAAAAGCCAAATGGCACAGGAAGTTGCGGAAGCATTAGCCAACAATGGAACATCATGGCATTATATTCCACCTCATTCGCCAAATTTTGGCGGATTGTGGGAGGCTGGAATCAAATCTTGCAAGCAACACCTCAAAAAGCTTGTCGGTAACGCCACATTAACGTACGAGGAAATGGCGACTTTATTGAGTCAAATAGAAGCCTGTTTGAATTCACGACCAATGTACAGGCTATCGGATGCTAATCAAATTGATGCATTGAGTCCTGGTCATTTCCTAGTGGGTGAACCATTAATTAATGTACCGGATCAAAATTTTGAAACAAGTTCCATTACAAGTTTGAAAAGATGGCAACTCGTGCAACGAATAACACAAATGTTCTGGCGGCGTTGGTCAAATGAATATATTTCAACGCTCCTTCAGAGACACAAGTGGTCAAATCAGTCGCCTGAGCCTGGTTTGGGGGATATAGTATTAATAAGAGAGGATAACTTGCCTCCAGCGAAATGGCTCCTCGGTAGGGTGGTAGCTAAACATCCCGGGCAAGACGGAATTACTCGAGTAGTCACGCTTAAGACAAAGTTTTCAACAATTAAGAGGCCTACGTCAAAACTGTGTTTTGCCTATTGGGTAATGTTTTTTTATTTTATTATTTTATTGGTTGTTTGAAAATATGTTATGTTAGTGAATTAAAACGTTATATTGGAGGCTTATTTTGTTATGGTTTGATGGCTTATAATTTTTATTTTATTGTAATTTTGTTAATTTTGTGGATTATTTTAATTTTTGATGTTTAAATGAAAGTTATTAACTAACTTAAAGCGATAATTAGTTGAATGCTTACTTAACATTAAAACCATATAACAGTGATTAAGGACATATTACAACTTGTCCTTGGTGGGCGGTATGTTCGACCTGCAACGTTGAATAGTAGAACCAACTGCGCCATCTAGTGTCACCAAGGAATAATTTTAATACTTCATACTAAAATCAGTTTATTGATTGACATTTAAATTTAATCGACATGTTTACAAAATATTATATTATTAAACGTGTAGAGGGCAGTAGTAAAATAGATATGTAAATTCTGAATCACGCTAACAAATGTAACCTGGAGTTTCTATAAGAACAGTGGTTCAAAAAAAACATTCTTCGAACATTAGTGGAGAATTTAACCAGTGTCGTGTAACTAGTACTAAGTGGTGTTAATAAAGTATAGTGAAAGTGCTAGTACCGGGTTTTATTCTTTTGTGGAAGCGACCACCCCTAGTGTTCCAGGGTTAAACATTTTTAGTGACGATTTACTAAAGTTAAGAAAAGTAATTTAATGGGAATTTTGAAAAACTTTAAGTGAAATCCAAAACTAATTAGGTAGTCGTAAAAATCATGTGAAGACGAACCTATTAAGGATTAGGTTAGGTTAGGTTAGGTTAGGTTAGGTTAGGTTAGGTTAGGTTAGGTTAGGTTAGGTTAGGTTAGGTTAGGTTAGGTTAGGTTAGGTTAGGTTAGGTTAGGTTAGGTTAGGTTAGGTTAGGTTAGGTTAGGTTAGGTTAGGTTAGGTTAGGTTAGGTTAGGTTAGGTTAGGTTAGGTTAGGTTAGGTTAGGTTAGGTTAGGTTAGGTTAGGTTAGGTTAGGTTAGGTTAGGTTAGGTTAGGTTAGGTTAGGTTAGGTTAGGTTAGGTTAGGTTAGGTTAGGTTAGGTTAGGTTAGGTTAGGTTAGGTTAGGTTAGGTTAGGTTAGGTTAGGTTAGGTTAGGTTAGGTTAGGTTAGGTTAGGTTAGGTTAGGTTAGGTTAGGTTAGGTTAGGTTAGGTTAGGTTAGGTTAGGTTAGGTTAGGTTAGGTTAGGTTAGGTTAGGTTAGGTTAGGTTAGGTTAGGTTAGGTTAGGTTAGGTTAGGTTAGGTTAGGTTAGGTTAGGTTAGGTTAGGTTAGGTTAGGTTAGGTTAGGTTAGGTTAGGTTAGGTTAGGTTAGGTTAGGTTAGGTTAGGTTAGGTTAGGTTAGGTTAGGTTAGGTTAGGTTAGGTTAGGTTAGGTTAGGTTAGGTTAGGTTAGGTTAGGTTAGGTTAGGTTAGGTTAGGTTAGGTTAGGTTAGGTTAGGTTAGGTTAGGTTAGGTTAGGTTAGGTTAGGTTAGGTTAGGTTAGGTTAGGTTAGGTTAGGTTAGGTTAGGTTAGGTTAGGTTAGGTTAGGTTAGGTTAGGTTAGGTTAGGTTAGGTTAGGTTAGGTTAGGTTAGGTTAGGTTAGGTTAGGTTAGGTTAGGTTAGGTTAGGTTAGGTTAGGTTAGGTTAGGTTAGGTTAGGTTAGGTTAGGTTAGGTTAGGTTAGGTTAGGTTAGGTTAGGTTAGGTTAGGTTAGGTTAGGTTAGGTTAGGTTAGGTTAGGTTAGGTTAGGTTTTTTTTTTTTTTTTTTTTTTTTTTTCCTGTCCGGGCGCTATCCTGGCCCGGCCCGCGAGCTAACTACTGCCCCTGTTTATTTTGGGGCACCCTTTATTCAATACTTTATTAAATACTTTACAATTTTTAAAACTTATCTAATTAATATACAAACTTAATATATGTGTATTGACTAATTTCTAATTACAAACTTATTTTATTTTATCTTATACTATTATGGCTGTTGTGCTTTTTGTTACTTCCTTGATTACATTTATTTTGAATCTGTTGTAATAATTTTCATCTTTATACTAATATTTCAGTTACATTTCTTTGGGATCTATTGCTATTACAGTTCTTATCTTATTATAGTTAATCTAAATTTATTACATTTCATTTACCTCTATTGTTATTATTTACATCTTAATACTAATGTTTCATTTATAATAAATAAAAGTTTTAGTTATATGTACTAACAACACCGATCATGTATTTATTTTATGTTTTATGCGACTATTGTTATAGTTATTTGTACATTTTACTACATATTCTGCAAACTCAAGGAACTTTTTCCTGCAATCGTCATACTCGACAAATTTTCTTAGATTATTTTGTACGATGGGCTCGCCAAGTATTTGCTCGATTTCGTATCTCTTAGTGCCAAATCTTGGGCATTCGCAAATTATATGTGATACTGTTTCCTTTACTAGTCCATCGCACTCACAATACGGATTATCCCTAAGTTTGAATCTGTGCAGATACTCGCCAAACCCACCATGTCCCGTAAAGAGCTGGGCCTTCACATTATTGAGCTCGACTTTTCTTAAAATTTTGTAGGCTTGGCGAACATCTGCAAAGAAGAGTTTAGTTATTTCCCCGGTTCTTGCTTCTGAGTATCTTCGCTGCCATTCTTCCAGGGTGGACGTTCTTATTTGGTATTTGACGTAGGATACAGGGACGCCATCGTAAACCGGAGCTTGTTTATTTGTAAGGGCGGCTCTTTTAGCAAGTTCATCTGCTCTTTCGTTCCCGTTTATTCCAGCATGAGCTTTGATCCAGAATAGCTGAAATCTGGTTGTCTCCGCAGTTCTTATAAGGTTTTGAATTTGTAAGGCAATGGGATTTGTTGTTGCTGTGTCACTTATCGTCTGCAGTGCCGATCTAGAATCACTAATTATTGTTATATCTTCCCCAGGTGCGTGTTTCAGTCCCAGGCTTACTGCTCTCAAGATGGCTATGAGCTCAGCTTGGTACACTGAGTTGTAATTATTTAATCTAAAACTCGTGTACCTTACTTCTCTGCCACACTTCCACCATGAGATAGCTCCGCCAACTTTCTGGTCAATTTTGCTTCCATCGGTGAATAGAAGGTGATTGTTATTCCCTAGTTTATCGATTTCCTCCTGTGTTGTGAGGATATCATGACAGATTGGGTTCCTCTCTCCGGGTGGTGGGAGCAGGTATGGGCTCACTCTCTTCTCAATCGGGCGGCCTGGCAGAAAATCAATGGGTTTTCCTCGTTTTATCTCATATAATTCCCCTGCTTCTTTTACTCTTAATTCTAGTGGAAGTATTTGACCCAGAGTAATAGCGGAGATTAGAGAGATGGTCCTGTGTGCCCTGGCTATTTTAATTGCAAATATTCTTGTTAATCTGTCTAATTTAGATTTTATGTATTGTTTGTGTGCAGCTGTAGCCCACACGCTGGCTGCGTATAAGACTATTGGTTCAATCACTGCTATGTATAATGTGCGTATAATTTCAGAGCTCAGTCCCCAAGTAGCCTTAGCTGCCGCTGAAATGTAACGGTATATATTTATAGCTTTTTTAATTGTTATTTCTATGTGCGACTTGAAGTTGAGATGTTTGTCGATTGTAAGTCCCAGGATCTTGACCTCCGGGACGACACTGATTGTTTTCCCATTAAGTAAGAATCTGGGTTCGCCAGATAGTTTTAATTTTCTTGTAAGTACTACAGCATGTGTTTTATGTTCTGCGAATTTGGTTTTGTTTTGTGAACCCCATTCTGCAACCGCCTCCAAGGCCTGATTTGTCCGTCTATTTAATTCTACCATGTCGTTGCCGTCTGCTATAACGACGATGTCGTCAGCGAACGCTTGTATATGAGCCTCTAAATTCTCTGCTCTTTCCAAGAGTGGGTTAAGCAATATGTTCCACATTAGGGGACCGCAGGTTGAGCCCTGTATACACCCTTTATTTGTTTGTTTGTCCACGACTTTTCCTGAGTATACGAGCTTAATGTGTCTTTCTCTTAGGTAATCGTCAATTACGAGCCATATGTTGGGGTCACACTTTAGGTCTTTAAGGCCTTTCTGTATAGCAGGCCACCACGCATTATCGAAAGCTCCTTCAATGTCAAGGCTGACGAGCGCAACGATTTTGCCAGCCCTGATCTTATCTCTGATCTGCGAGACCATGTCGTACAATGCGTCTTCTGTGCTGACCTGTTGGCGAAAGCCATATTGTCGGAAGCTTAGCCTGTTCTGGTGCCCCATTTGCCATATTATTCTGTTTGCCAACATCTTTTCTAATATCTTGCCAAGCACTGGTAGTAGTCCTATCGGTCTATAAGCCTTTGGTTTAGTGTAGTCCTCCTTGCCGGGCTTCTTGAGGACTCTTATAACTGCCACTTTCCATATGTCAGGGAAACAAGCAAGGCGAAGGCATTTATTCAAGAGTGCTAAGAACACTTCAGGTGCAACTTCTATGGACTTTGCGCAAATATCCGATGTGAAGCCATCGTTCCCTGGTGCTTTATTGGGGTTCATGCCTTTGAGAACGGTTATTAATTCTGTGGCGGTGAAAGGTGTTGTGTGCTCATTGTCAAGATTGTCGGATATTTCGCATCTCCACTCGTCTACTACCAGGCGAATCTTTTTGTGGTAATCTTCATCTGTATTTGTGGAGTCGTCTGGGTAAAATGTGGTAGCTAGGAGGTCCGCCGACTGTGCTGGGTCTAGGACGGTGTCTCCGTCTCTTAGCATTTGTACGTCATTGTCCCTATTTGCATACTTTACTATGCGATAGTATTTGTCCCAGAGTGATTCCCTTTCCTGTCCTGTAGTGAATTCTTTCCAGCTGGTTGTTCTGGCTTCTAAGATCTTCTCTTTGTACGACTCTAGTAGGGCTTTATATTTTTCTATGAGAAAAGGTCGTCGTCTGGGATTGGCTTGCCGAATTCTTGACCTTTCTCTCTTAACCTCTGCCTTGAGTTCTGTTAACTCTTCTGTCCACCATTGAATTTTTGCATTTTTCTTAAGTCGACTGATCTTTGGAATGGTTTTTTCGCATGCGTTCGTGATGCAGTTAGTATATTTTCCCACCATTTCATTGAGCTTGTCTTTTCTGGATACGCTATCGATGGCTTCAGTCGTGATGTTGTCCTTCCTGAGTAGAGATTTCAGGGTCTCATCATACTTGGTCCAGTTTGCCTTACCCGTATTATAGACTCTGGTGGTTGTTCTTTCTTCTTCTATTCCCCTACATGCAGACGTTAAAGTGACTTGAAAAGTAATAGCCCGATGGTCAGAGGTTGAGATGAAATCCTCTTCGACCTTCCAGTCTTTGACATTGTTACGCTGTGGGTCACTGCAAAAAGTGACATCTACGATGCTTTTGTGTACTTTGTCTCTTCTGATGGCCCAAAAGGTCGGAACTTGACCTTCGTTCAGTATGTGAAAGCCGTTTTGCGCCACAAACTCGGACACGGCGGCGCCCCTTGCATCCTCGTCATTGCAGCCCCACCATTGGCTTCTTGCATTGATATCTCCTCCCACGATGACGCGACTGGCTCCAATATTGTTGATAACTAGTTGTAGTTTATCGAGATATGTATCTATATTATTGTAATCCTCCCAGTAAACGGAAACAAGGCCTAAGCGTGCGCCACCAAATTCAACGACCACGCAGGCCATGTTTTCATCAACAAGTGTGGGATTTTCAATTACTATTAGATTTTTGTCGAGTATGACTATTGCCGATTTAACGTGTTTGTCTGGGTTTGTCCCTTGTATAACTCTATGGTTACATATTAATTTGGCTTTATTACCTACGTAGGGTTCCTGTATAAGGGCTATAGAGATGCCCCTGTTGTTGGCCTGAACGAGGCACTCCTGAGTGGCTGCGAGGCCCCTACCTAAATTAGCCTGTACCACCTTGACGTTTATATCCCTTTGCGATACTATGGTGGGTGTTAGGGAGCCCGTTTCAACAGTAATTTACTGCTGCTCTAGCTATCCTGTCCCACTTCTGCCATTCTGGGCATTCCGCACTGTATGCAGGGTGTGCTCGGTCCTCTTTGTGCTTGTCCGCACAGTTCACACAACTGGGGGCTCGGCTTCTGTTTGGACAAGTTCTTGTATCGTGTTGCTCCGAGCAAAAGCCACAGCTAGACTTTCCTTTGCAATCCTTTGCCCTATGACCAAAGCCCAGGCAGCGATAACACTGAACCACCGGGGATTGGTCTAAGGCCGGAACCACCTGATATCCAATTCTTAGCTTTTGATCAACCAGGTGTTGCCACATTGCTGGTGACGTTTCTATGATAATATTTGTGAGTCCGCTATGTCTCCCTTTGGTCCTGCGTATTACTGCTGCCTGGGTCTGATCGTGGGTTAGATCTTTCATGAGCTGGCTATTTTGTTTGGTGATTGCCTCGATAATTTTGGCATCTGAGATGTCAGGCGTTAGTCCTGGAAGGCGCAGCTGCGGGTTTCTTGGTTTAGGCTGACTAACTGTCAGCTTCTCGCCTCTTTCCCTTAAGGCGCCCTCCAGTATTCCTCTTTGTTGGTCGGTGTCACAGCTTATTACTACCTTTTGGTGCCGTAGTTTCCTAATGTTGTTAACACCAATACCTAGCTCGACGACATCAACCTTCTCCTTAACTTCCTTTAAAATGTCGTCACTTGTATGTCTGGGATCCGCCGATTCTAGCACCAAGGCATACCGTGGCGTTCTTGCAGGGGTAGGAGTTGGTCGGTGTCTTTGCCCGGGTTTTGGTTTATCACTTGATTCTCTTAGGCCACCTTTTAGCTCTTCCACCGCCAATCTAATGGGGGCCGCCACTTCTACAGTGGTGTCTTTTAAGCTGGCCATATCGTGTCTCAGCTCAACCATTTGTGATTTTAAATTCACTGTTGGCTCATCGGAGACATTGGCGTGTTCCTGACTAGCTATCTTATGTATTAGCTCCCCCATGGCTTCTCTTACCTCAGTACAAATGTTGAGTACTGGGGCAAGATTGAATTGGGTCGGGATAGTGTTTTTGAGGACTTTCTCCAGCTCTTCTTGGGCCAGCCCTGTCTGTTTACCCAGGATTTCTGGGTTTTCTTGTCTTTTCAACAATTCTGTCATTATGGTTTTGATGGATTGTATTTCCGTGGTTAACTTAGAAAGGTCTGGAAGTATTGCGGGTGTTGAATCCTTTTCCTGTTCTAAGCATATCCTTTTATTGCAGGTCTCCAGGATTTTCCCTTGGTTCTGTAGGATTTCTCTAGAGTCCTTGTTTTGAGCTTTGACCATTTGGCGCAGTTCCGTCAATTGCTCACTAGTGTCCCTAGCTAGGATCTGTCTAATGGCATCAGTATCCTTCGTGACATCAGCAAGCATGGACTTCACTTCCACCTGCTCTCTTATGGCTTGTTCAAGTCGGCGTTGATGCATTTGTGCTTGCCTCTCTAATTGTTTTGCAGCACTAGCCTTAGCGCGATGGGCTTCAACCATGTGCCTGTTTCTAGAGTCTGACAATTTGAGCACCATTTCATATAGTTCTTGTACTAGCCCAACCACGTTTTCTCTTATCTCCTTTTTAAGATTCCGTGACTCTTCCAATTCTGCTTTCGCCCGCTGCAAAATCTCATTTGCCCTTGCCGGGAACTCACCCAGCATTCGAGTAGTCCTGTTAGCCGAATGGTCTATAGAGGCACAGGAGTTCATCTCGTCATCAGATTCTAGCTCTGGCTCTGGCGTCCTAGTCAGGGCGGCCTGTTCTTCTACGGCTTTTGCATGTCTAATTTGGGCCCGTATGCGTAGCAGACTAGAATCTGATCTTGTGTCGCTCCTCTCCTCTGTCGGCAGCGATTCCACATTAACCGGGATAATTTCCGTCTTCGGTCTCTGGTCATCGCAGGGGTCCAGCTTTGGGGTTGAGCAGGCAGCCGGAGTTGGGAGTACAGACGTGGTTGGGTTTGGACCACTGTCAGCTATGGGGGGAGGGGCGGTGGTGATTTTGGGTATTTCTGCATTCCGTGGTATTTTTGGTTTTTCCCCCTTCTTAGAAATGGTTGCCGGCTCCGACCTAGTCTTGGGGTCCTTCTTTGGTATTGGTTTGGAAATTTGAACGGATTTTGTAGACATTTTGATAGTCGATGTATTCGATTAAGTTAAATAGAACAAATTTTTTAAGGTTTATTTCTTTTTATTTTAGAACCAGACAAGCTAGACTGTTGAAATTTGGGGTATTGAAAGAACCTATGTTCTCCTATAAGACTGTTATAAAACCAGAAATCTAGATTTTTTTTTTTTGGAAGTATTTTTAATTTATGTTTAAATGTTAAAAAATTTCAAATTTTTAGACTTTAAGTCAAATATTTCAGAAATTTGTGAATCTATTGTATATCAAAGTACAGGAAATAAAGACACGTATTTTGTTCCTACTTTTGACAGTAAAATAATTTTTCTGGCGCGACTCCTTCTATGACCACGTGGCCACGTGGTTTTAGAAAAAATTCAATAAAACCCCGAGCAGAGCTTATTAGAAGCTGAAATTTATTTTAATAATAAAGACTACTTATATCTATGTACTGAAATAAGAAACAGATTTTTTAGGCTAAAACTATAATTATAATTAACAATTAAAAACTTAAAAAATATTGAAAAAAAGTAAAATGCTTATAACTAGAGAACAAAAAGGAGTTAAGATAAAACAAAAACTGCATATAACTACTTACATATAGGTCTATAAAAGCCAACAGCCAAAAGTAGCCGCACACCTCCAGAATTAAAGATGGCCGCCACGTGGTTTTTACTTTTTATTAATTTTCTCAAAAATGCGTGAGTGGATTTTGACGTGCGATACGGCAAAAGATGCGCCTCATTGAGGTCAATAAATTAAACAAATAAAAAATGTGGGGTATCGATCTTGTTTTGAAAATAATTTGGAAAAACTGTAATTAATTTTATGAAATTTACCTTTTTATTGAGAAAATCCAAATAAAATCACTTCTTTCACAAAAAATTTTTATGCACTTAGATAGCCTGCACTAAGACGCACAATTTGACGTATCACACTTCACTGAACACTCAAAATTTCCCGAGTAAATAATTTTAACAAATTTAAAATTTTACGAGACTTATTAAAACTGGGCGTTCTCGACGGCTGGAGGCGCGCGACTGGGTTAGGTTAGGTTAGGTTAGGTTAGGTTAGGTTAGGTTAGGTTCCCCCCCGGGGGCCGCCACCTTGTCGTGGTGGGGGGGCTTGCGTGTCCCGATGATCTCCAAGGCTATGCCGTACAGGGCTTCCCATAACGGACAGGCTTGGAAGGAGGGGCCAGACCAAGAGCGGCTCACAGTTGGGTCTCTCCGCTTAGTGTGGATGAGACCATGGGGTGGGGTCTCTCCACGTGTCCCTCTGACTTATCAGAAGGCACTGTGGATGAGACCAGGGTGGGAAAAACCCTTGAGGTTTACTCACCCAGACGCGGGGGCGACGGGCTGTCGGTCACGGCAGCATGGCCTAGGCCACCGTCGGCCAACTCGCTCCCTGACCCGTAGGCGTCAGGGGTGAGGGCTGCCACTTCGGTGGGGGCCGCGAGGAAGAAAACCTCTCTAAAAAATTACCCCAAGTCGGTGTCTCTCCACGTGCCCCTCTGCTGAGGCAGAGGGCACTGCGGATGAGACCACGTAGTGGGGTCTCTCCACGTGTCCCTCTGCTTTAGCAGAGAGCACGGTGGATGGGACCAGAGTGGGATAAACCCATGTGGTTTACCTACCCTAACGCGGGGGCGACGGGCTGTCGTTTACGGCAGCATGGCTTAGGCCACCGTCGGCCAACTCGCTCCCTGACCCGTGGGCGTCAGGGGTGAGGGCCGCCACTCCGGTGGGGGCCGCGAGGAAGAAAACCTCTCTAAAAAATTACCCTAATCCCAAGTTGTCTCGGCGAGGGGATGAATGGTTGGGGGGTACCCAATCCCTAGGGACCGGGGAGGTCACCCCGTTAAAAAAGGACAACAAAAAATATGGAAGGTTTGAAAAACAAGAAACTACCCCAGGAGGGTACCGGCATCTCCGATGCCGGAGAATCCCTCACCGGGCCTAGCCCGGTCTGCCCCTCGTATTCTGGGGGGGGCACAAACGTTCCAGCGAGCGACAGCTCGCATGCCGCGAGGCGGCTGACAGAGGAGACCCAGGAGACTGCGGAGGAGTCTGACTCCTCCGTGGTGACCCTGATGACGGTGTCGTCCGGGGACGACACGTCAGGACGCTTCTGGCGCAATGCGCGGAAGCGGTCCCTGAAAGGGGACGAGGCGGAGGCACCGGAGTTGGTCGAGAAAAAGAAAGCTCCCACTCCGGTGCCCGCAAGACGAGGGAGAGGGCGACCGCCCACAACCGGAGAGTACGTCGGCCTAGCTAAGGCGAAGCTGGCGTACCTCAAGGCACAGAGGGAGGAGGAGAAGCTCCAGGCAGAGAGGGAGCTGGCCGAGATGGCCCGGGACGTCCGATCCCGATCTCCCTCTCGGTCGAGGTCGAGGTGTCTGTCCGACTCGTCGTCGCTCTCACGCGGCGAAGACGGACCCTCGACCTCCGAGCTGCGGAAAAAGGCGGAGGACAGCGTGCTCCTCATTCAGGCTATTGCGACGAAATCGCGCAACCTGAAGGGCACGCTGCAGAGGGACCTCAAGGAGGCCTCTGCAAGCCTTATGGGGGTCGTAGCGGAGCTGGCACAGCGGTCCGCTACTGACGAGACGGCACGGCTCGAAAGGGCCAATGCTCGCCTGCAAAGCGAGGTCGCTGAACTCCGCAAGGAGATCGCGGAATTGCGGGCGAGCCTCGTCAGGCCTGCCGAGCCGAGCGTAGTCGATCGCGACGACTCGCTGAGGCGTTCTATCGTGGTGGAAGTGGGGACCATGATGGACGCCAAGCTCGAGGCGTTCGCGATGCGGCTCCCCCCCGAGCCACGCCTCCGGCCGCCTTTGGCCGCCGACAGGGCGAGGGCTAAGGCTGCGCCTCCAGCTCCCGAGCCGCCCCTCCGGCCGCCTTTGGCCGCCGACAGGGCGAGGGCTGAGGCTGCGCCTCCCGCTCCCACTCCCGCGGCCAGAAAGAACTTGAAAGGGAAAGCGCCTCCCAAGGCGTATTCGGAGGTGGCAGCGCCGACGCCTGGCGCTCCGAAGCCCCCGACGACGGCCGTGTCCCAGCAGTGGACCGAGGCCGCCAAGCGGGGCAAGCGGGGCAAGCGGGGGAAAAAGGGCAGCGCACCGGCGGACAAGCCCCCGCCCAAGAAGAACGCGGCGGCGAAGCTTCGCGCCCCGCGCTCGGCTGCGGTGGCCATCACTATCCAGCCGGGCGCCACGGTGGAGGGGAAGGAGCTCTCCTATAAGGACGTGCTCGACGGGGCGAAGCGGAGGATCGACCTGGAAGGCTTAGGCCTGAAGGGTCTCCGATTCCGCACCGCCGTGACGGGGGCCCGCATGCTGGAGATCCCCGGGGCTGACAGCGGCGAGAAGGCGGACCTGCTGGCGGGCAAACTGCGGGAGGTCCTTCCCGCGGACCTGGTCCGCGTCTCCAGACCCGTGAAGTGCGCAGACCTGCGCATCAGCGAGCTGGATGACGCGGTGTCCTCGGAGGAGGTGGCGGCCGCGGTGGCCCGCTACGGGGAATGCCCCCCCGAGCAGGTAAAGTGCGGGGAGATCCGCCGCTTCTCCGCCGACAGCCCCGGCACGGCGTGGGTGCGCTGCCCGGTTTCCGCGGCGAAGAAGGTTGCCTCCAGCGGGCGGCTACTGGTGGGGTGGGTGTCGGCCCGGGTCAGCCTCCTTGAGGCCAGACCCCTGCGGTGCTACCGGTGCCTCGATTCAGGGCACGTCCGGAGCAAATGCACCGCCGAGGTGGACCGCAGCGATGTCTGCTATCGCTGCGGTCAACCGGGCCACAAGGCGGCTGGCTGTTCCGCAGCCCCACGCTGCCCGCTGTGCGAGGCGAAGCAGAAGCCGGCGGACCATAGAGCGGGTAGCGGAGCATGTGCCGCTTCCGCCCCCGCCAAGTCCGCCGGCAAGAAAAAGAAGAAGAAGCCCGCCGGGAAAGGCCCAACAGCGCACCCCCGGCCGGCCCGCCCGTCCACCGCTGACGTGGAGCGCGCCGAGAGGGTCGCAGACATGGTCGTAGATTAAGTATGGCCATGTCTCTCCTCCAGGCGAACCTCAACCACTCGGCAAGAGCTCAGGACCTTTTGTACCAGAGCCTGGCCGAGTGGTCGATCCAGGCGGCGGTGGTGGCGGAGCCTTACCTCGTCCCCGCCAGGGACAACTGGGTTGGTGACCGGGAGAACACGGTGGCGATCGTCGCGCAGACGGCCGCCGGCTCCCCGCCCTTCGACAAATCAGCGAAGGGCCATGGATGCGTCGCGGTCACCCTTATGGGCGTGACGATCGTCGGCGTGTACTTCTCGCCGAACCGGAGCCTGGCCGCATTCGAGCAATTCCTGCTCGAGGTCGGTGCTCTGGTCGGCCAGAGTCACCCAATCCCGGTGCTGGTCGCCGGGGACTTCAACGCCAAGTCGACGGCTTGGGGTTCCCCGGCCACCGATGCGCGGGGCGAGGTACTGGAGGAGTGGGCTGCCACGTCGGGCTTAGTTCTTCTAAACCGGGGGTCGGTAGACACGTGCGTGCGGCACAACGGGGGTTCCATCGTGGACCTAACGTTCGCGACCCCGTGTCTCGCGCGCCGTGTCCGAAACTGGAGGGTGCTCGGGGAGGCGGAGACGCTCTCGGACCACCGGTATATCCGGTACGAGGTCGCCGCCAACCCTGGAGCTCCCCAGAGCCGGCCCCCGCGTGGGGACGGACCGCGCTGGGCCCTCAAGACCATGGACGGTGACGTCATCATCGAGGCGTCCATCGTCCAGGCTTGGCTACCGGCGCCGGAGGGCCCGGCGGCCGACGTGGACGGGCGAGCGGAGCGGTTGAGCGAGTCGATGGCGCAGGTGTGCGACGCCGGTATGTCGCGCGCCAGACGGCTCCCGCCCCGCAGATGGGTGTACTGGTGGTCGGCGGACCTGCGCCGGCTTCGCGAAGCGTGCGTAGCGGCCAGACGCCAGTACACCCATTACAGAAGGCGGCGAAGGCGGGTGGACGCCGAGGAAAGCCGCCTCTACGCCGCGTACAGGGAGAGATGCGTCTCTCTGCAGATCGCCATACGGGAGGCAAAGGCCGAGTCGTGGGGAGAGTGGTTGGAGACCCTGAATAGGGATCCCTGGGGGCGCCCGTACAAGACGGTGCGTGGCAAGCTGCGCCCCTGGGCTCCTCCGCTGACCCAGAGTCTCCAACCAGAGGTGGTGGATAACATCGTCGCCACTCTCTTCCCAGAGAGGGCCGACTCGGCGCCGCCGCCCGTGGCGGCTGCATCGTCGGAGAGCTCGAGCGCCCCGGTGCCCGAGGTGTCTCGGGCGGAGCTGGAGGCTGCGGTGGAGCGGCTCCGCGCCAAGAGCACAGCACCGGGCCCCGACGGGGTACCCGGTAGGGTGTGGGCGCTAGCCCTGGAGGCCCTCGGGCCCAGGGTCGTCGAGCTCTTCGACGCCTGTATGCGGCGTGGCCGCTTTCCGAGGAAGTGGAAGATCGGCAGGCTCGTGCTGCTGCGCAAGGAGGGCCGCCCGGCGGACTCGCCGTCGGCATACCGGCCCATAGTGCTACTCGACGAGGTGAGCAAGCTCTTCGAGCGGATTATTTCCGCGCGCCTCGTCGGGCACCTAGAACGGGTCGGGCCGGGGCTGAGTGACCGGCAATTCGGTTTCCGCCGGGGCCGCTCGACGGTCGACGCCATCGCGCGTGTGAGGGACCTCTCGGAGGAGGCGGTGTCACGGGGAGAGGTCGTCTTGGCGGTGTCTCTAGACATCGCCAATGCCTTTAACACCCTCCCCTGGGGCTGTATCGAGGCGGCGCTGGGCTACCATCGCGTGCCCGACTACCTGCGTCGCCTCCTCACCGACTACTTCTCCGAGAGGGAAGTGGTGTACCCGACGCGCGACGGGTGGGGCCGCCGGGTCATGACGTGCGGTGTTCCACAGGGTTCGGTTCTTGGGCCGTTGCTGTGGAACATCGGCTACGACTGGGTGCTGCGGGGCGCTAATCTGCGGGGGGTCGACGTAACTTGTTACGCCGACGACACCCTCGTCACGTCCCGCGGCGCCACGTACCGGGAGGCGGCCCTATTGGCGACGGCCGGAGTGGCCCAAGTGGTGGCCCGAATCCGCCGGCTGGGGCTGGAGGTGGCGCTGGAAAAGTCGGAGGCTCTGTGTTTCCACGGAGCCCGACGCGCCCCTCCCGCAGGATCCCGGCTGGTGGTCGGCGGCGTTTCCATCGCTGTCGAGTCAACGATGCGGTACCTGGGCGTCGTCCTCGACAGTCGGTGGAACTTCCGGGAGCACTTCCGACGGTTAGTCCCCAGGTTGTTGCGCGCGGCCGGCGCATTGAGCTGGCTGCTGCCGAACCTGGGCGGACCGTCGGTCGCATGCCGGCGGCTGTACGCCGGGGTGGTGCGGTCGATGGCCCTCTACGGGGCCCCGATCTGGGCGGACACCCTGATCGCCCAGAACAGGACCCTCCTGCGCCAAGCGCAACGGGTCATGGCGATCAGGGTGGTGAGAGGGTATCGCACCATCTCGTGCGAGGCGGCATGCGTCCTGGCCGGGACCCCACCGTGGGACCTGGACGCGGAGGTGCTCTCGGCAGCGTACTGGCGCCGCAGCGCAGCAGCACGAGCCGATTTGGCGGAACCAGAGCCGGAGGAGGCCGGGCGGCAGGGGCGACTCGACCGCCAGGTCCTCCTCCGGAAATGGAAGGAAAGGCTGGCGGAGCCGACCGCCGGCAGAAGAACGGTGGAGGCGATTCGACCCGTCCTGGAAAGGTGGGTCGATCGCCGACACGGGGCCCTCACCTTCCGCGCTGTGCAGGTCCTGACGGGGCACGGTTGCTTCGGCAGGTACCTGTGCAGCGTGGCGGGTCGAGAGCCGACCGGCGTGTGCCACGCTTGTGGGTGTCCGGAGGACACAGCGGAGCACACGCTGGCGGAGTGCCCGGAGTGGGCGGAGCCGCGGGCGAGCCTCGCGGCGGTTATTGGGGACGACCTGTCGCTGCCGGGCGTCGTGAGAGCCATGGTCGGCAGCGACAGAGCGTGGAAGGCGGCGCTCCGGTTTTGTGAGTGCGTCATGGCGCAAAAGGAGGCGGCGGAGCGGGCGAGGGAGGACGACCCTCTTTCTAACCCAATCCGCCGAAAGAGAGTTGGGCGGAGGCGCCTGGCGCACGAGCGCCGTCTTCCCCCATAACAGGGGTCTCCGGGCGGTGGAACCGGGGGGTACCACCGCCCAGTTGGAGGAGACCCCCGAGGCGGCTGGCGTGTCCCGTGTTCCGGCACGCCAGTTTGAATGGTGAGTGGCGCCACAGCTGGGCGCCCCACAAGATGGGCCCGAGCCCCGGGCAACCGTCGGCGGAGCAGCGGAAGTGTGCGAATGCGTCCCCGCAGCTCCGCCGGAAGACGGTGAGGAGGAACACCGCTGGTTTTTAGCCGGTAAGAGTCCGGCATAACCCGACAGCGCCCCCCCGCGCCTGTCGGGTATCCATGAGGATTTTCCAGCGTCAACAAAAAAAAAAAAAAAAAAAAAAAAAAAAAAAGGTTAGGTTAGGTTAGGTTAGGTTCCCCCCCGGGGGCCGCCACCTTGTCGTGGTGGGGGGGCTTGCGTGTCCCGATGATCTCCAAGGCTATGCCGTACAGGGCTTCCCATAACGGACAGGCTTGGAAGGAGGGGCCAGACCAAGAGCGGCTCACAGTTGGGTCTCTCCGCTTAGTGTGGATGAGACCATGGGGTGGGGTCTCTCCACGTGTCCCTCTGACTTATCAGAAGGCACTGTGGATGAGACCAGGGTGGGAAAAACCCTTGAGGTTTACTCACCCAAACGCGGGGGCGACGGGCTGTCGGTCACGGCAGCATGGCCTAGGCCACCGTCGGCCAACTCGCTCCCTGACCCGTAGGCGTCAGGGGTGAGGGCTGCCACTTCGGTGGGGGCCGCGAGGAAGAAAACCTCTCTAAAAAATTACCCCAAGTCGGTGTCTCTCCACGTGCCCCTCTGCTCAGGCAGAGGGCACTGCGGATGAGACCACGTAGTGGGGTCTCTCCACGTGTCCCTCTGCTTTAGCAGAGAGCACGGTGGATGGGACCAGAGTGGGATAAACCCATGTGGTTTACCTACCCTAACGCGGGGGCGACGGGCTGTCGTTTACGGCAGCATGGCTTAGGCCACCGTCGGCCAACTCGCTCCCTGACCCGTGGGCGTCAGGGGTGAGGGCCGCCACTCCGGTGGGGGCCGCGAGGAAGAAAACCTCTCTAAAAAATTACCCTAATCCCAAGTTGTCTCGGCGAGGGGATGAATGGTTGGGGGGTACCCAATCCCTAGGGACCGGGGAGGTCACCCCGTTAAAAAAGGACAACAAAAAATATGGAAGGTTTGAAAAACAAGAAACTACCCCAGGAGGGTACCGGCATCTCCGATGCCGGAGAATCCCTCACCGGGCCTAGCCCGGTCTGCCCCTCGTATTCTGGGGGGGGCACAAACGTTCCAGCGAGCGACAGCTCGCATGCCGCGAGGCGGCTGACAGAGGAGACCCAGGAGACTGCGGAGGAGTCTGACTCCTCCGTGGTGACCCTGATGACGGTGTCGTCCGGGGACGACACGTCAGGACGCTTCTGGCGCAATGCGCGGAAGCGGTCCCTGAAAGGGGATGAGGCGGAGGCACCGGAGTTGGTCGAGAAAAAGAAAGCTCCCACTCCGGTGCCTGCAAGACGAGGGAGAGGGCGACCGCCCACAACAGGAGAGTACGTCGGCCTAGCTAAGGCGAAGCTGGCGTACCTCAAGGCGCAGAGGGAGGAGGAGAAGCTCCAGGCAGAGAGGGAGCTGGCTGAGATGGCCCGGGACGTCCGATCCCGATCTCCCTCTCGGTCGAGGTCGAGGTGTCTGTCCGACTCGTCGTCGCTCTCACGCGGCGAAGACGGACCCTCGATCTCCGAGCTGCGGAAAAAGGCGGAGGACAGCGTGCTCCTCATTCAGGCTGTTGCGACGAAATCGCGCAACCTGAAGGGCACGCTGCAGAGGGACCTCAAGGAGGCCTCTGCAAGCCTTATGGGGGTCGTAGCGGAGCTGGCACAGCGGTCCGCTACTGACGAGACGGCACGGCTCGAAAGGGCCAATGCTCGCCTGCAAAGCGAGGTCGCTGAACTCCGCAAGGAGATCGCGGAATTGCGGGCGAGCCTCGTCAGGCCTGCCGAGCCGAGCGTAGTCGATCGCGACGACTCGCTGAGGCGTTCTATCGTGGTGGAAGTGGGGACCATGATGGACGCCAAGCTCGAGGCGTTCGCGATGCGGCTCCCCCCCGAGCCACGCCTCCGGCCGCCTTTGGCCGCCGACAGGGCGAGGGCTAAGGCTGCGCCTCCAGCTCCCGAGCCGCCCCTCCGGCCGCCTTTGGCCGCCGACAGGGCGAGGGCTGAGGCTGCGCCTCCCGCTCCCACTCCCGCGGCCAGAAAGAACTTGAAAGGGAAAGCGCCTCCCAAGGCGTATTCGGAGGTGGCAGCGCCGACGCCTGGCGCTCCGAAGCCCCCGACGACGGCCGTGTCCCAGCAGTGGACCGAGGCCGCCAAGCGGGGCAAGCGGGGCAAGCGGGGGAAAAAGGGCAGCGCACCGGCGGACAAGCCCCCGCCCAAGAAGAACGCGGCGGCGAAGCTTCGCGCCCCGCGCTCGGCTGCGGTGGCCATCACTATCCAGCCGGGCGCCACGGTGGAGGGGAAGGAGCTCTCCTATAAGGACGTGCTCGACGGGGCGAAGCGGAGGATCGACCTGGAAGGCTTAGGCCTGAAGGGTCTCCGATTCCGCACCGCCGTGACGGGGGCCCGCATGCTGGAGATCCCCGGGGCTGACAGCGGCGAGAAGGCGGACCTGCTGGCGGGAAAACTGCGGGAGGTCCTTCCCGCGGACCTGGTCCGCGTCTCCAGACCCGTGAAGTGCGCAGACCTGCGCATCAGCGAGCTGGATGACGCGGTGTCCTCGGAGGAGGTGGCGGCCGCGGTGGCCCGCTACGGGGAATGCCCCCCCGAGCAGGTGAAGTGCGGGGAGATCCGCCGCTTCTCCGCCGACAGCCCCGGCACGGCGTGGGTGCGCTGCCCGGTTTCCGCGGCGAAGAAGGTCGCCTCCAGCGGGCGGCTACTGGTGGGGTGGGTGTCGGCCCGGGTCAGCCTCCTTGAGGCCAGACCCCTGCGGTGCTACCGGTGCCTCGATTCGGGGCACGTCCGGAGCAAATGCACCGCCGAGGTGGACCGCAGCGATGTCTGCTATCGCTGCGGTCAACCGGGCCACAAGGCGGCTGGCTGTTCCGCAGCCCCACGCTGCCCGCTGTGCGAGGCGAAGCAGAAGCCGGCGGACCATAGAGCGGGTAGCGGAGCATGTGCCGCTTCCGCCCCCGCCAAGTCCGCCGGCAAGAAAAAGAAGAAGAAGCCCGCCGGGAAAGGCCCAACAGCCCACCCTCGGCCGGCCCGCCCGTCCGCCGCTGACGTGGAGCGCGCCGAGAGGGTCGCAGACATGGTCGTAGATTAAGTATGGCCATGTCTCTCCTCCAGGCGAACCTCAACCACTCGGCCAGAGCTCAGGACCTTTTGTACCAGAGCCTGGCCGAGTGGTCGATCCAGGCGGCGGTGGTGGCGGAGCCTTACCTCGTCCCCGCCAGGGACAACTGGGTTGGTGACCGGGAGAACACGGTGGCGATCGTCGCGCAGACGGCCGCCGGCTCCCCGCCCTTCGACAAATCAGCGAAGGGCCATGGATGCGTCGCGGTCACCCTTATGGGCGTGACGATCGTCGGCGTGTACTTCTCGCCGAACCGGAGCCTGGCCGCATTCGAGCAATTCCTGCTCGAGGTCGGTGCTCTGGTCGGCCAGAGTCACCCAATCCCGGTGCTGGTCGCCGGGGACTTCAACGCCAAGTCGACGGCTTGGGGTTCCCCGGCCACCGATGCGCGGGGCGAGGTACTGGAGGAGTGGGCTGCCACGTCGGGCTTAGTTCTTCTAAACCGGGGGTCGGTAGACACGTGCGTGCGGCACAACGGGGGTTCCATCGTGGACCTAACGTTCGCGACCCCGTGTCTCGCGCGCCGTGTCCGAAACTGGAGGGTGCTCGGGGAGGCGGAGACGCTCTCGGACCACCGGTATATCCGGTACGAGGTCGCCGCCAACCCTGGAGCTCCCCAGAGCCGGCCCCCGCGTGGGGACGGACCGCGCTGGGCCCTCAAGACCATGGACGGTGACGTCATCATCGAGGCGTCCATCGTCCAGGCTTGGCTACCGGCGCCGGAGGGCCCGGCGGCCGACGTGGACGGGCGAGCGGAGCGGTTGAGCGAGTCGATGGCGCAGGTGTGCGACGCCGGTATGTCGCGCGCCAGACCGCTCCCGCCCCGCAGATGGGTGTACTGGTGGTCGGCGGACCTGCGCCGGCTTCGCGAAGCGTGCGTAGCGGCCAGACGCCAGTACACCCATTACAGAAGGCGGCGAAGGCGGGTGGACGCCGAGGAAAGCCGCCTCTACGCCGCGTACAGGGAGAGATGCGTCTCTCTGCAGATCGCCATACGGGAGGCAAAGGCCGAGTCGTGGGGAGAGTGGTTGGAGACCCTGAATAGGGATCCCTGGGGGCGCCCGTACAAGACGGTGCGTGGCAAGCTGCGCCCCTGGGCCCCTCCGCTGACCCAGAGTCTCCAACCAGAGGTGGTGGAGAAAGTTGTCGCCACTCTCTTCCCAGAGAGGGCCGACTCGGCGCCGCCGCCCGTGGCGGCTGCATCGTCGGAGAGCTCGAGCGCCCCGGTGCCCGAGGTGTCTCGGGCGGAGCTGGAGGCTGCGGTGGAGCGGCTCCGCGCCAAGAGCACAGCACCGGGCCCCGACGGGGTACCCGGTAGGGTGTGGGCGCTAGCCCTGGAGGCCCTCGGGCCCAGGGTCGTCGAGCTCTTCGACGCCTGTATGCGGCGTGGCCGCTTTCCGAGGAAGTGGAAGGTCGGCAGGCTCGTGCTGCTGCGCAAGGAGGGTCGCCCGGCGGACTCGCCGTCGGCATACCGGCCCATAGTGTTGCTCGACGAGGTGAGCAAGCTCTTCGAGCGGATTATTTCCGCGCGCCTCGTCGGGCACCTCGAACGGGTCGGGCCGGGGCTGAGCGACCGGCAATTCGGTTTCCGCCGGGGCCGGTCGACGGTCGACGCCATCGCGCGAGTGAGGGACCTCTCGGAGGAGGCAGTGTCCCGGGGAGAGGTTGTTCTGGCGGTGTCCCTAGACATCGCCAACGCCTTCAACACCCTCCCCTGGGGCTGTGTTCGGGCGGCGCTGGGATACCACGGCGTGCCCGAATACCTGCGTCGTCTCCTCACCGACTACTTCTCCGAGAGGGAAGTGGTGTACCCGACGCGCGACGGGTGGGGCCGCCGGGTCATGACGTGCGGTGTTCCACAGGGTTCGGTTCTTGGGCCGTTGCTGTGGAACATCGGCTACGACTGGGTGCTGCGGGGTGCTAATCTGCGGGGGGGTCGACGTAACTTGTTACGCCGACGACACCCTCGTCACGTCCCGCGGCGCCACGTACCGTGAGGCGGCCCTACTGGCGACGGCCGGAGTGGCCCAAGTGGTGGCCCGAATCCGCCGGCTGGGGCTGGAGGTGGCGCTGGAGAAGTCGGAGGCTCTGTGCTTCCACGGAGCCCGACGCGCCCCTCCTGCAGGATCCCGGCTGGTGGTCGGCGGCGTCTCCATCGCTGTCGAGTCGACGATGCGGTACCTGGGCGTCGTCCTCGACAGTCGGTGGAACTTCCGAGAGCACTTCCGACGGTTGGTCCCCAGGTTGTTGCGCGCGGCCGGAGCGCTGAGCTGGCTGCTGCCGAACCTGGGTGGACCGTCGGTCGCATGCCGGCGGCTGTACGCCGGGGTGGTGCGGTCGATGGCCCTCTACGGGGCCCCGATCTGGGCGGACACCCTGATCGCCCAGAATAGGACCCTCCTGCGCCAAGCGCAACGGGTCATGGCGATCAGGGTGGTGAGAGGGTATCGCACCATCTCGTGCGAGGCGGCATGCGTCCTGGCCGGGACCCCACCGTGGGACCTGGACGCGGAGGTGCTCTCGGCAGCGTACTGGCGCCGCAGCGCAGCAGCACGAGCCGATTTGGCGGATCCAGAGCCGGAGGAGGCCGGGCGGCAGGGGCGACTCGACCGCCAGGTCCTCCTCCGGAAATGGAAGGAAAGGCTGGCGGAGCCGACCGCCGGCAGAAGAACGGTGGAGGCGATTCGGCCCGTCCTGGAAAGGTGGGTCGATCGCCGACACGGGGCCCTCACCTTCCGCGCTGTGCAGGTCCTGACGGGGCACGGTTGCTTCGGCAGGTACCTGTGCAGCGTGGCGGGTCGAGAGCCGACCAGCGTGTGCCACGCTTGTGGGTGTCCGGAGGACACAGCGGAGCACACGCTGGCGGAGTGCCCGGAGTGGGCGGAGCCGCGGGCGAGCCTCGCGGCGGTTATTGGGGGCGACCTGTCGCTGCCGGGCGTCGTGAGAGCCATGGTCGGCAGCGACAGAGCGTGGAAGGCGGCGCTCCGGTTTTGTGAGTGCGTCATGGCGCAAAAGGAGGCGGCGGAGCGGGCGAGGGAGGACGACCCTCTTTGTAACCCGATCCGCCGGAAAAGAGTTGGGCGGAGGCGCCTGGCGCACGAGCGCCGTCTTCCCCCATAACCGGGGTCTCCGGGCGGTGGAACCGGGGGGTACCATCGCCCAGTCGGAGGAGACCCCCGAGGCGGCTGGCGTGTCCCGTGTTCCGACACGCCAGTTTGAATGGTGAGTGGCGCCACAGCTGGGCGCCCCACGAGATGGGTCCGAGTCCCGGGCAACCGTCGGCGGAGCAGCGGAAGTGTGCGAATGCGTCCCCGCAGCTCCGCCGGAAGACGGTGAGGAGGAACACCGCTGGTTTTTAGCCGGTAAGAGTCCGGCATAACCCGACAGCGCCCCCCCGCGCCTGTCGGGTATCCATGAGGATTTTCCAGCGTCAACAAAAAAAAAAAAAAAAAAAAAAAAAAAAAAAAAAAAAAAAAAAAAAGGTTAGGTTAGGTTAGGTTAGGTTAGGTTCCCCCCCGGGGGCCGCCACCTTGTCGTGGTGGGGGGGCTTGCGTGTCCCGATGATCTCCAAGGCTATGCCGTACAGGGCTTCCCATAACGGACAGGCTTGGAAGGAGGGGCCAGACCAAGAGCGGCTCACAGTTGGGTCTCTCCGCTTAGTGCGGATGAGACCATGGGGTGGGGTCTCTCCACGTGTCCCTCTGACTTATCAGAAGGCACTGTGGATGAGACCAGGGTGGGAAAAACCCTTGAGGTTTACCCACCCAAACGCGAGGGCGACGGGCTGTCGGTCACGGCAGCATGGCCTAGGCCACCGTCGGCCAACTCGCTCCCTGACCCGTAGGCGTCAGGGGTGAGGGCTGCCACTTCGGTGGGGGCCGCGAGGAAGAAAACCTCTCTAAAAAAATTACCCCAAGTCGGTGTCTCTCCACGTGCCCCTCTGCTTTAGCAGAGAGCACGGTGGATGGGACCATGGTGGGATAAACCCATGTGGTTTACCTACCCTAACGCGGGGGCGACGGGCTGTCGTTTACGGCAGCATGGCTTAGGCCACCGTCGGCCAACTCGCTCCCTGACCCGTAGGCGTCAGGGGTGAGGGCCGCCACTTCGGTGGGGGCCGCGAGGAAGAAAACCTCTATAAAAAATTACCCTAATCCCAAGTTGTCTCGGCGAGGGGATGAATGGTTGGGGGGTACCCAATCCCTAGGGGCCGGGGAGCTCACCCCGTTAAAAAAGTAAAACAAACACCATGGAAAGTCTTGAAAACATTAAACTACCCCAGGAGGGTACCGGCATCTCTGATGCCGGAGAATCCCTCACCGGGCCTAGCCCGGTCTGCCCCTCGTATTCTGGGGGGGGCACAAACTTTCCGGCGAGCGACAGCTCGCATGCCGCGAGGCGGCCGATAGAGGAGGAGACCCAGGAGATCGCAGAGGAGGAGTCTGACTCCTCGGATGTGACCCTGATGACGGTGTCGTCTGGGGACGACACGTCCGGACGCTTCTGGCGCAATGCGCGGAAGCGGTCCCTGAAAGGGGACGAAGTCGAGGTATCGGAGTTGGTGGAGAAAAAGAAGGCTCCCACTCCAGTGCCCGCAAGAAGAGGGAGAGGGCGACCGCCCACTACCGGAGAGTACGTCGGCCTAGCTAAGGCGAAGCTGGCGTACCTCAAGGTGCAGCGGGAGGAAGAGAAGTTCCAGGCAGAGAGGGAGCTGGCCGAGATGGCCCGAGACGTCCGATCTCGATCTCCCTCTCGGTCGAGGTGTCTGTCCGACTCGTCGTCGCAGTCGCGCGGCGAAGACGGACCCTCGACACTGGAGCTTCGAAAAAAGGCGGAGGACAGCGTGCTCCTTATCCAAGCGGTTGCGACAAAATCGCGCAACCTTAAGGGCACGCTGCAGAGGGACCTCAAGGAGGCCTCTGCAAGCCTGTTGGGGGTCGTAGCGGAGCTGGCAGAGCGGTCCGCTACGGACGAGACGGCTCGGCTCGAAAGGGCCAATGCTCGCCTGCAAAGCGAGGTCGCCGAACTCCGCAAGGAGATCGCGGAATTGCGGGCGAGCCTCGTCAGGCCTGCCGAGCCGAGCGGAGTCGATCGCGACGACTCGCTGAGGCGTTCTATCGTGGTGGAAGTGGGGACCATGATGGACGCCAAGCTCGAGGCGCTTGCGATGCGGCTCCCCCCAGAGCCAATCCTCCGGCCGCCTTTGGCCGCCGACAGGGCGAGGGCCAAGGCTGCGCCTCCCGCTCCCGAGCCGCCCCTCCGGCCGCCTTTGGCCGCCGACAGGGCGAGGGCTGAGGCTGCGCCTCCCGCTCCCACTCCCGCGGCCCGGAAGAAGAAAGCGCCTTCCAAGGCGTACTCCGAGGTGGCAGCGCCGACGCCTGGCGCTCCGAAGCCCCCGACGACGGCCGTGTCCCAGCAGTGGACCGAGGCCGCCAAGCGGGGCAAGCGGGGCAAGCGGGGGAAAAAGGGCAGCGCACCGGCGGACAAGCCCCCGCCCAAGAAGAACGCGGCGGCGAAGCTTCGCGCCCCGCGCTCGGCTGCGGTGGCCATCACCATCCAGCCGGGTGCCACGGTCGAGGGCAAAGAGCTGTCATATAAGGACGTGCTCGACGGCGCGAAGCGGAGGATCGACCTGGAAGGCTTAGGCCTGAAGGGTCTCCGATTCCGCACCGCCGTGACGGGGGCTCGGATGCTAGAAATCCCCGGGGCTGACAGCGGCGAGAAGGCGGACCTGCTGGCGGGCAAACTGCGGGAGGTCCTTCCCGCGGACCTGGTCCGCGTCTCCAGACCCGTGAAGTGCGCAGACCTGCGCATCAGCGAGCTGGATGACGCGGTGTCCCCGGAGGAGGTGGCGGCCGCGGTGGCCCGCTACGGGGAATGCCCCCCCGAGCAGGTGAAGTGCGGGGAGATCCGCCGCTTCTCCGCCGACAGCCCCGGCACGGCGTGGGTGCGCTGCCCGGTTTCGGCCGCGAAAAAGGTCGCCTCCAGCGGGCGGCTACTGGTGGGGTGGGTGTCGGCCCGGGTCAGCCTCCTTGAGGCTAGATCCCTGCGGTGCTACCGGTGCCTCGATTCGGGGCACGTCCGGAGCAAATGCACCGCCGAGATGGACCGCAGCGATGTCTGCTATCGCTGCGGTCAACCGGGCCACAAGGCGGCTGGCTGTTCCGCGGCCCCACGCTGCCCGCTGTGCGAGGCGAAGCAGAAGCCGGCGGACCATAGAGCGGGTAGCGGAGCATGTGCCGCCTCCGCCCCCGCCAAGTCCGCCGGCAAGAAAAAGAGGAAGAAGCCCGCCGGGAAAGGCCCAACAGCCCACCCCCGGCCGGCCCGCCCGTCCGCCGCTGACGTGGAGCGCGCCGAGAGGGTCGCAGACATGGTCGTAGATTAAGTATGGCCATGTCTCTTCTCCAGGCGAACCTCAACCACTCGGCCAGAGCTCAGGACCTTTTGTACCAGAGCCTGGCCGAGTGGTCGATCCAGGCGGCGGTGGTGGCGGAGCCTTACCTCGTCCCCGCCAGGGACAACTGGGTTGGTGACCGGGAGGACACGGTGGCGATCGTCGCGCAGACGGCCGCCGGCTCCCCGCCCTTCGACAAATCAGCGAAGGGCCATGGATGCGTCGCGGTCACCCTTATGGGCGTGACGATCGTCGGCGTGTACTTCTCGCCGAACCGGAGCCTGGCCGCATTCGAGCAATTCCTGCTCGAGGTCGGTGCTCTGGTCGGCCAGAGTCACCCAATCCCGGTGCTGGTCGCCGGGGACTTCAACGCCAAGTCGACGGCTTGGGGTTCCCCGGTCACCGATGCGCGGGGCGAGGTACTGGAGGAGTGGGCTGCCACGTCGGGCTTAGTTCTTCTAAACCGGGGGTCGGTAGACACGTGCGTGCGGCACAACGGGGGTTCAATCGTGGACCTAACGTTCGCGACCCCGTGTCTTGCGCGCCGTGTCCGAAACTGGAGGGTGCTCGGGGAGGCGGAGACGCTCTCGGATCACCGGTATATCCGGTACGAGGTCGCCGCCAACCCTGGAGCTCCCCAGAGCCGGCCCCCGCGTGGGGATGGACCGCGCTGGGCCCTCAAGACCATGGACGGTGACGTCATTATCGAGGCGTCCATCGTCCAGGCTTGGTTACCGGCGCCGGAGGGCCCGGCGGCCGACGTGGACGGGCGAGCGGAGCGGTTGAGCGAGTCGATGGTGCAGGTGTGCGACGCCGGTATGTCGCGCGCCAGACCGCTCCCGCCCCGCAGATGGGTGTACTGGTGGTCGGCGGACCTGCGCCGGCTTCGCGAAGCGTGCGTAGTGGCCAGACGCCAGTACACCCATTACAGAAGGCGGCGAAGGCGGGTGGACGCCGAGGAAAGCCGCCTCTACGCCGCGTACAGGGAGAGATGCATCTCTCTGCAGATCGCCATACGGGAGGCAAAGGCCGAGTCGTGGGGAGAGTGGCTGGAGACCCTGAATAGGGATCCCTGGGGGCGCCCGTACAAGACGGTGCGTGGCAAGCTGCGCCCCTGGGCCCCTCCGCTGACCCAGAGTCTCCAACCAGAGGTGGTGGAGAACGTCGTTGCCACTCTCTTCCCAGAGAGGGCCGACTCGGCGCCGCCGCCCGTGGCGGCTGCATCGTCGGAGAGCTCGAGCGCCCCGGTGCCCGAAGTGTCTCGGGCGGAGCTGGAGGCTGCGGTGGAGCGGCTCCGCGCCAAGAGCACAGCACCGGGCCCCGACGGGGTACCCGGTAGGGTGTGGGCGCTAGCCCTGGAGGCCCTCGGGCCCAGGGTCGTCGAGCTCTTCGACGCCTGTATGCGGCGTGGCCGCTTTCCGAGGAAGTGGAAGATCGGCAGGCTCGTGCTGCTGCGCAAGGAGGGTCGCCCGGCGGACTCGCCGTCGGCATACCGGCCCATAGTGCTACTCGACGAGGTGAGCAAGCTCTTCGAGCGGATTATTTCCGCGCGCCTCGTCGGGCACCTAGAACGGGTCGGGCCGGGGCTGAGTGACCGGCAATTCGGTTTCCGCCGGGGCCGCTCGACGGTCGACGCCATCGCGCGTGTGAGGGACCTCTCGGAGGAGGCGGTGTCACGGGGAGAGGTCGTCTTGGCGGTGTCTCTAGACATCGCCAATGCCTTTAACACCCTCCCCTGGGGCTGTATCGAGGCGGCGCTGGGCTACCATCGCGTGCCCGACTACCTGCGTCGCCTCCTCACCGACTACTTCTCCGAGAGGGAAGTGGTGTACCCGACGCGCGACGGGTGGGGCCGCCGGGTCAGGACGTGCGGTGTTCCACAGGGTTCGGTTCTTGGGCCGTTGCTGTGGAACATCGGCTACGACTGGGTGCTGCGGGGCGCTAATCTGCGGGGGGTCGACGTAACTTGTTACGCCGACGACACCCTCGTCACGTCCCGCGGCGCCACGTACCGGGAGGCGGCCCTATTGGCGACGGCCGGAGTGGCCCAAGTGGTGGCCCGAATCCGCCGGCTGGGGCTGGAGGTGGCGCTGGAAAAGTCGGAGGCTCTGTGTTTCCACGGAGCCCGACGCGCCCCTCCCGCAGGATCCCGGCTGGTGGTCGGCGGCGTTTCCATCGCTGTCGAGTCGACGATGCGGTACCTGGGCGTCGTCCTCGACAGTCGGTGGAACTTCCGGGAGCACTTCCGACGGTTAGTCCCCCAGGTTGTTGCGCGCGGCCGGCGCATTGAGCTGGCTGCTGCCGAACCTGGGCAGACCGTCGGTCGCATGCCGGCGGCTGTACGCCGGGGTGGTGCGGTCGATGGCCCTCTACGGGGCCCCGATCTGGGCGGACACCCTGATCGCCCAGAACAGGACCCTCCTGCGCCAAGCGCAACGGGTCATGGCGATCAGGGTGGTGAGAGGTTATCGCACCATCTCGTGCGAGGCGGCATGCGTCCTGGCCGGGACCCCACCGTGGGACCTGGACGCGGAGGTGCTCTCGGCAGCGTACTGGCGCCGCAGCGCAGCAGCACGAGCCGATGAGGTGGATCCAGAGCCGGAGGAGGCCGGGCGGCAGGGGCGACTCGACCGCCAGGTCCTCCTCCGGAAATGGAAGGAAAGGCTGGCGGAGCCGACCGCCGGCAGACGCACGGTGGAGGCGATTCGGCCCGTCCTGGAAAGGTGGGTCGATCGCCGACACGGGGCCCTCACCTTCCGCGCTGTGCAGGTCCTGACGGGGCACGGTTGCTTCGGCAGGTACCTGTGCAGCGTGGCGGGTCGAGAGCCGACCAGCGTGTGCCACGCTTGTGGGTGTCCGGAGGACACAGCGGAGCACACGCTGGCGGAGTGCCCGGAGTGGGCGGAGCCGCGGGCGAGCCTCGCGGCGGTTATTGGGGGCGACCTGTCGCTGCCGGGCGTCGTGAGAGCCATGGTCGGCAGCGACAGAGCGTGGAAGGCGGCGCTCCGGTTTTGTGAGTGCGTCATGGCGCAAAAGGAGGCGGCGGAGCGGGCGAGGGAGGACGACCCTCTTTGTAACCCGATCCGCCGGAAAAGAGTTGGGCGGAGGCGCCTGGCGCACGAGCGCCGTCTTCCCCCATAACCGGGGTCTCCGGGCGGTGGAACCGGGGGGTACCATCGCCCAGTTCGAGGAGACCCCCGAGGCGGCTGGCGTGTCCCGTGTTCCGGCACGCCAGTTTGAATGGTGAGTGGCGCCAAAGATGAGCGCCCCACAAGTTGGGCCCGAGCCCGGGCAACCGTCGGCGGAGCAGCGGAAGTGTGCGAATGCGTCCCCGCAGCTCCGCCGGAAGACGGTGAGGAGGAACACCGCTGGTTTTTAGCCGGTAAGAGTCCGGCATAACCCGACAGCGCCCCCCCGCGCCTGTCGGGTATCCATGAGGATTTTCCAGCGTCAACAAAAAAAAAAAAAAAAAAAAAAGGTTAGGTTAGGTAGGTTAGGTTAGGTTAGGTTAGTTAGGTTAGGTTAGGTTAGGTTAGGTTAGGTTAGGTAGGTTAGGTTAGGTTAGGTTAGGTTAGGTTAGGTTAGGTTAGGTTAGGTTAGGTTAGGTTAGGTTAGGTTAGGTTAGGTTAGGTTAGGTTAGGTTAGGTTAGGTTAGGTTAGGTTAGGTTAGGTTAGGTTAGGTTAGGTTAGGTTAGG
>CAWVQL010000084.1:30000-35000 GCA_963932265.1 Thymelicus lineola | reverse complement strand
CATGAGCTTTGATCCAGAATAGCTGAAATCTGGTTGTCTCCGCAGTTCTTATGTGGTTTTGAATTTGTAAGGCAATGGGATTTGTTGTTGCTGTGTCACTTATCGTCTGCAGTGCCGATCTAGAGTCACTAATTATTATTATATCTTCCCCAGGTGCGTGTTTCAGTCCCAGGCTTACTGCTCTCAAGATTGCTATGAGCTCAGCTTGGTACACTGAGTTGTAAGTATTCAATCTGAAACTCGTGTACCTTACTTCTCTGCCACACTTCCACCATGAGATAGCTCCGCCAACTTTCTGGTCAATTTTGCTTCCATCCGTGAATAGAAGGTGATTGTTATTCCCTAGTTTATCGATTTCCTCCTGTGTTGTGATGATATCGTGACTGATTGGGTTCCTCTCTCCGGGTGGTGGGAGCAGGTAAGGGCTCACTCTCTTCTCAATCGGGCGGCCTGGCAGAAAATCAATTGGTTTTCCTCGTTTTATCTCATATAATTCCCCTGCTTCTTTAACTCTTAATTCTAATGGTAGTATTTGACCCAGAGTAATAGCGGAGATTAGAGAGATGGTCCTATGTGCCCTGGCTATTTTTATTGCAAATATTCTTGTTAATCTGTCTAATTTAGTTTTCATGTATTGTTTATGTGCAGCTGTAGCCCACACACTGGCTGCATATAAGACTATTGGCTCAATCACTGCTATGTATATTGTGCGTATAATTTCAGAGCTCAGTCCCCAAGTGGCCTTAGCTGCCGCTGAAATGTGACGGTATATATTTATGGCTTTTTTAATTGTTGTTTCTATGTGCGACTTGAAGTTGAGATGTTTGTCGATTGTAAGTCCCAGGATTTTGACCTCCGGGACGATACTGATTGCTTTCCCATTAAGTAAGAACCTGGGTTCGCCAGATAGTTTTAGTTTTCTTGTAAGAACTACAGCATGCGTTTTATGTTCTGCGAATTTGGTTTTGTTTTGTGAACCCCATTCTGCAACCACCTCCAAGGCCTGGTTTGTCCGTCTATTTAGTTCTACTATGTCGTTGCCGTCTGCTATAACGACAATATCGTCAGCGAACGCTTGTATATGAGCCTCTAGATTTTCTGCTCTTTCCAGGAGTGGGTTAAGCAAGATGTTCCACATTAGGGGACCACAGGTTGAGCCCTGTATACACCCTTTATTAGTTTGTTTGTCCACGACTTTTCCTGAGTAAACGAGCTTAATGTGTCTTTCCCTTAGGTAATCATCAATTACGAGCCATATGTTGGGGTCACACTTTAGGTCTTTAAGGCCTTTCTGTATAGCAGGCCACCATGCATTATCGAAAGCTCCTTCAATGTCAAGGCTGACGAGCGCAACGATTTTGCCAGCCCTGATCTTGTCTCTGATCTGCGAGACCATGTCGTACAGTGCGTCTTCTGTGCTGACCTGTTGGCGAAATCCATATTGTCGGAGGCTTAGCCTGTTCTGGTGCCCTATCTGCCATATTATTCTGTTTGCCAACATCTTTTCTAATATCTTGCCAAGCACTGGTAGTAGTCCTATCGGTCTATAGGCCTTTGGTTTAGTGTAGTCCTCCTTACCGGGCTTCTTGAGGACTCTTATAACTGCCACTTTCCATATATTAGGGAAACAAGCAAGGCGGAGGCATTTATTCAAGAGTGCTAGGAATACTTCAGGTGCAGCTTCTATGGACTTTGTGCAAATATCAGATGTGAAGCCATCGTTCCCGGGTGCTTTATTGGGGTTCATGCCTTTGAGAACAGTTATTAACTCTGTGGCGGTGAAAGGTGTTGTGTGCTCATTGTCAATATTGTCGGTTATTTCGCATCTCCACTCGTCCACTGCCAGGCGAATCTTTTTGTGGTGATCTTCATCTGTATTTGTGGAGTCGTCTGGGTAAAATGTGGTAGCTAGGAGGTCCGCCGACTGTGCTGGGTCTAGGACGGTGTCTCCGTCTCTTAGCATTTGTACGTCATTGTCCCTATTTGCATACTTTACTATGCGATAGTATTTGTCCCAGAGTGATTCCCTTTCCTGTCCTGTAGTGAATTCTTTCCAGCTGGTTGTTCTGGCTTCTAAGATCTTCTCTTTGTACGACTCTAGTAGGGCTTTATATTTTTCTATGAGAAAAGGTCGTCGTCTGGGATTGGCTTGCCGAATTCTTGACCTTTCTCTCTTAACCTCTGCCTTGAGTTCTGTTAACTCTTCTGTCCACCATTGAATTTTTGCATTTTTCTTAAGTCGACTGATCTTTGGAATGGTTTTTTCGCATGCGTTCGTGATGCAGTTAGTATATTTTCCCACCATTTCATTGAGCTTGTCTTTTCTGGATACGCTATCGATGGCTTCAGTCGTGATGTTGTCCTTCCTGAGTAGAGATTTCAGGGTCTCATCATACTTGGTCCAGTTTGCCTTACCCGTATTATAGACTCTGGTGGTTGTTCTTTCTTCTTCTATTCCCCTACATGCAGACGTTAAAGTGACTTGAAAAGTAATAGCCCGATGGTCAGAGGTTGAGATGAAATCCTCTTCGACCTTCCAGTCTTTGACATTGTTACGCTGTGGGTCACTGCAAAAAGTGACATCTACGATGCTTTTGTGTACTTTGTCTCTTCTGATGGCCCAAAAGGTCGGAACTTGACCTTCGTTCAGTATGTGAAAGCCGTTTTGCGCCACAAACTCGGACACGGCGGCGCCCCTTGCATCCTCGTCATTGCAGCCCCACCATTGGCTTCTTGCATTGATATCTCCTCCCACGATGACGCGACTGGCTCCAATATTGTTGATAACTAGTTGTAGTTTATCGAGATATGTATCTATATTATTGTAATCCTCCCAGTAAACGGAAACAAGGCCTAAGCGTGCGCCACCAAATTCAACGACCACGCAGGCCATGTTTTCATCAACAAGTGTGGGATTTTCAATTACTATTAGATTTTTGTCGAGTATGACTATTGCCGATTTAACGTGTTTGTCTGGGTTTGTCCCTTGTATAACTCTATGGTTACATATTAATTTGGCTTTATTACCTACGTAGGGTTCCTGTATAAGGGCTATAGAGATGCCCCTGTTGTTGGCCTGAACGAGGCACTCCTGAGTGGCTGCGAGGCCCCTACCTAAATTAGCCTGTACCAGCTTGACGTTTATATCCTTTTGCGATACTATGGTGGGTGTTAGGGAGCCCGTTTCAACAGTAATTTACTGCTGCTCTAGCTATCCTGTCCCACTTCTGCCATTCTGGGCATTCCGCACTGTATGCAGGGTGTGCTCGGTCCTCTTTGTGCTTGTCCGCACAGTTCACACAACTGGGGGCTCGGCTTCTGTTTGGACAAGTTCTTGTATCGTGTTGCTCCGAGCAAAAGCCACAGCTAGACTTTCCTTTGCAATCCTTTGCCCTATGACCAAAGCCCAGGCAGCGATAACACTGAACCACCGGGGATTGGTCTAAGGCCGGAACCACCTGATATCCAATTCTTAGCTTTTGATCAACCAGGTGTTGCCACATTGCTGGTGACGTTTCTATGATAATATTTGTGAGTCCGCTATGTCTCCCTTTGGTCCTGCGTATTACTGCTGCCTGGGTCTGATCGTGGGTTAGATCTTTCATGAGCTGGCTATTTTGTTTGGTGATTGCCTCGATAATTTTGGCATCTGAGATGTCAGGCGTTAGTCCTGGAAGGCGTAGCTGCGGGTTTCTTGGTTTAGGCTGACTAACTGTCAGCTTCTCGCCTCTTTCCCTTAAGGCGCCCTCCAGTATTCCTCTTTGTTGGTCGGTGTCACAGCTTATTACTACCTTTTGGTGCCGTAGTTTCCTAATGTTGTTAACACCAATACCTAGCTCGACGACATCAACCTTCTCCTTAACTTCCTTTAAAATGTCGTCACTTGTATGTCTGGGATCCGCCGATTCTAGCACCAAGGCATACCGTGGCGTTCTTGCAGGGGTAGGAGTTGGTCGGTGTCTTTGCCCGGGTTTTGGTTTATCACTTGATTCTCTTAGGCCACCTTTTAGCTCTTCCACCGCCAATCTAATGGGGGCCGCCACTTCTACAGTGGTGTCTTTTAAGCTGGCCATATCGTGTCTCAGCTCAACCATTTGTGATTTTAAATTCACTGTTGGCTCATCGGAGACATTGGCGTGTTCCTGACTAGCTATCTTATGTATTAGCTCCCCCATGGCTTCTCTTACCTCAGTACAAATGTTGAGTACTGGGGCAAGATTGAATTGGGTCGGGATAGTGTTTTTGAGGACTTTCTCCAGCTCTTCTTGGGCCAGCCCTGTCTGTTTACCCAGGATTTCTGGGTTTTCTTGTCTTTTCAACAATTCTGTCATTATGGTTTTGATCATTATGGTTTTGATGGATTGTATTTCCGTGGTTAACTTAGAAAGGTCTGGAAGTATTGCGGGTGTTGAATCCTTTTCCTGTTCTAAGCATATCCTTTTATTGCAGGTCTCCAGGATTTTCCCTTGGTTCTGTAGGATTTCTCTAGAGTCCTTGTTTTGAGCTTTGACCATTTGGCGCAGTTCCGTCAATTGCTCACTAGTGTCCCTAGCTAGGATCTGTCTAATGGCATCAGTATCCTTCGTGACATCAGCAAGCATGGACTTCACTTCCACCTGCTCTCTTATGGCTTGTTCAAGTCGGCGTTGATGCACTTGTGCTTGCCTCTCTAATTGTTTTGCAGCACTAGCCTTAGCGCGATGGGCTTCAACCATGTGCCTGTTTCTAGAGTCTGACAATTTGAGCACCATTTCATATAGTTCTTGTACTAGCCCAACCACGTTTTCTCTTATCTCCTTTTTAAGATTCCGTGACTCTTCCAATTCTGCTTTCGCCCGCTGCAAAATCTCATTTGCCCTTGCCGGGAACTCACCCAGCATTCGAGTAGTCCTGTTAGCCGAATGGTCTATAGAGGCACAGGAGTTCATCTCGTCATCAGATTCTAGCTCTGGCTCTGGCGTCCTAGTCAGGGCGGCCTGTTCTTCTACGGCTTTTGCATG
>CAWVQL010000084.1:0-27500 GCA_963932265.1 Thymelicus lineola | reverse complement strand
TATTATTATTATTATTTTTTTTTTTTTTTATTAGTCAACTTTATCTTGTTACATTTCTTACAACTAAGTACATTTTTCTTATAACTAAGTACACTTTATCTTATCTTGTTACATTTCTTACAACTAAGTACATTTTTCTTATAACTAAGTACACTTTACACTAAGTTGTTATGTTGTCCTATTTTGTTCCCTTCGCGGAGGCCGCCAACGCCTTAAGGTGGTTGGCGTAATCAATCGCCTTTGGGTCCCTATTCCGAATTGCCATCGCGATGTTATAGTCCTCCAGTCTCTCGTCAGTGGCATTCATAGCCCTTTGGATGAACTGGGCTATGGCGTCGTTGCTGCTGTCTGCGTAGTATGTGCAGCTGATCGTGTGACGCGATATTGCCACGACGGCGTGGGGGACACTGTTGTGCAATTGCAGGTGCTGTGTTGACGTGCGCACGATCACTACCGTCTCGTACGTGAGTCCCTGCGCTTCATGTATGGTCAGGATCCTCGATCCATCTCCACTACCGAAACCCTCGCTCTTCAAACTCTCTTTCTCGGCTTGGGTGTGTACCAAGTAGAGAGTTTTCTCGAGGGTCTTTGGGATCGTTGAATCCGTGAACCGCTTCAGCTGCAGGGATCTCAAGCGCGGTGCAGCTGAGTAAATTCCGCTGTAGACTTCGCTCAGTGCGTACGCTACGTCCACTGGGTTCCTGTACGTGCACAACAGTTCTTGGCCTATTCCGACCGAACGACTTGGGCGATTGTAGAGCAGCTCGAAGAGGTTGTTGCGCTCTATAAATGGGAGTTGGTTAATATCTCCTATGAGCAACACATCCATCGCACCGGTGAGCTTTATTGCCATCACAATGGCTCCGAAATGGTTCATGAGGGCTTCATCGACGAGTAGTCGTTCGTATTTCCTCTTCGAACCATTCACGAGTACTGAGGCCATTGTGCGCACCCTTTTTTGGGTGTCTGATCCGGTACGGTGGGTGAGTCTCTCCTGGAGATCCCTCGCTGCCTCCGTTGTGTTGGTTATTATAAGATCTTTTCCCTCTCGGAAGTGATTCACAATCCAAGTGGATTTACCACAGCCCGGTACCCCATTGACCCATGATAATTTGGGTATTTCCCAGTTGTCTTCGGGTATGGTGTCCGCCATGGCCAGGATCCTGTCGTTTAACATTATCCTGGTGCATCGGGCAATCACAACAATGGGGTCATTTGGAGGGGTGCAGAATTTTTCTCGACCGATCCGCCTACTCTCCTCTTCGTCTTTGTCGACGAAGCCTCTGGTTGCGCAGTAGGCTGCCATATGACTTCCCTCTTCCTCTCCTACTATGATTTGGGAAGTGTTGTTGTCGTATATGGCAGCTTCTGATTTCTCGAGTCTCAGTTTCAGCAGTTTCCGGTCGTCTTGGAGGAAGGCCTGCAGGATGTCTTCACAGGTCCTCACATTGTCTTCCGTTGTCGCTGCTGTCATGGCCTTGAACTCGAGAAATGCGTTTATTAGGTGGTCCAGAGGGGTGCTTGCGTCCCGGAGATCAGGCGGCTTGACCAGCCCCTTTTCGGCTTTTGTTGTGGTAGCCTTTGGTTGTGAATCACTTCTAGGAGTGCTTTTGCTAGACTCCTGTTGTGTTGTCTGTTCCGGTTGCCTCTTTCTGCCTGGAAATTGCTGAGAGACGGCGTTTATCGTCTTCATTATCGCAGACAACATTCCCTTTTTCTCCTGTCCAGCTTGCTTCTGTCCGGCTGAGATGTTTTCAGCTGCTCTTCTTTGTTGCAGTCTTTCAGAGCCACTTTGTTCTTCTGGGTTTGCTATGGGGTGTCCCCATCTATCCACCGGGTCTTGAGCGGAAGTTGAGCACCTTTGGCGTGGTTTGAGGAAACTGAGGTTTTCGCCCCGGTCCTCATACACCACGACCTCGTGTTTTTCGGAGGCTTTCACGCTCCCTGCGTGATCTTCCGCTCGGCCCTTTGTATAACCCACCACCATAGCATCCAGGCTTATTATCCTTGGCACTTCTTCGCCTGGTTCTCCTAGTCTCAGTAGCACTGCGCACGCTTGGGCGAACTGGGTCTCATTGTCGCTCCCTTCGAAAAGTGCGATAGTTTTGTTTCTTGATCGCACTATTTTGCAGCGCTTGTTGGCCACCGAGATTTCGGATAGCGCGTTGTATGTGCTGCGCTTCATTGTTGCCCTGAAAGTGCTGCCATTCAGGAGAGCTGCTAGACCAGGTGAAATGGCCACTCTGCCTGAGCATTTTGTGTTGCAGAAGCTTATGCCGAACCTTTCTTCATTATTGTCCATAAAGAGTGCCACTCCCCGGATTCTCAATTTTGGTTCCCCTCGTTCGGCATTTTGAAGCAAGTTGCTAAATGCTGCCATGGTGTTATCGAGGGGTATTCTCGGTTGCGGGTTGTGGTCCTCATTTGGTCGCGGGATTTCTGCGTTGTTTGTTACTGTCTGCGATAATGTGGAGTTCCTTCTGGCAACTACCCGGAAGATGGAGTCCAGGTATTCTAGGAAGCATTTTCTTTTTTCCTCTGTTGCCAAAATGTCACTCAGGATTGGCTTCTCCAGCTTAACACCAACTTTGACCTCGGTCTCCATCCGGATCACCAGAAACCTGGGGCATTCCAAGATCACGTGCCAGACTGTTTCGCTAACGCTCGGGTCACATTCGCATCCGGGGCTGTCTTTCAACTTAAACCGGTTAGGTTAGGTTAGGTTAGGTTAGGTTAGGTTAGGTTAGGTTAGGTTAGGTTAGGTTAGGTTAGGTTAGGTTAGGTTAGGTTAGGTTAGGTTAGGTTAGGTTAGGTTAGGTTAGGTTAGGTTAGGTTAGGTTAGGTTAGTTAGGTTAGGTTAGGTTAGGTTAGGTTAGGTTAGGTTAGGTTAGGTTAGGTTAGGTTAGGTTAGGTTAGGTTAGGTTAGGTTAGGTTAGGTTAGGTTTTTTTTTTTTAAGGTGGCATTTTGTAAGGTTTCCGCTAGTTGATACGGAAACAACTTACTGCCTTTGATGTTTTATTTATATCATTTATGTTTTTAATTTATTTAAGATAGTTCCTGTTTATATTGCATTATTGTCTCAATTCAGGAAATGATTTAGGTGTGAAAGTTGTATTAATTTTTGTTAAAATTTTTTTAATGAGTCTACGATTTGTGTCACGTATGTTACAAAAGAGGAGATGCAGCTGTCTTTTCTAAGCAGATCATTTATTTCGTATGGATTTATATTTAGATTTGTACATAGCGTCTCATGGTTGAAGCGTGGTAGTTCGAATCGTTGGCATGATTTTAGAAGGTGGTCAATTGTTTGTATTTCTGTGTCATTGCAGGGACATTTATCGGTGTTTATTATTTTAAATCTATGGAGGTACTGCCTATGGTAGCCGTGGCCGGTAAATATCTGGGTTAATTGAAAATTTGGTTTGATTTTTGTGAATGCATTGTTGATATCGTTTAATGTAGGGAAAAACTTTTTAGTATGTTGTCCTTTCGTTGATGTCGCGTAATTGTGTTCCATGAATTTGTGACGGTCGATCTTTAAGCGGTGCTTAATGTAGCTGATGGGGAAGTTGAAATAATCGGGGGTTTTGTGCAGATGTGCTGCCTCCTTTGCTACCCTGTCAGCTTCCTCATTTCCAGTTAAGCCGGAATGAGCTTTCACCCACACGAGTTTTAATTCAATTTGATTTTGATTGATTGCTATGATATTTTTATGAATAGTCACTACAAGTGGATTTGTGTTATTTGTATCTTTTATCGCATCTAGACTCGATCTACTATCAGAAAATATGACTACATTTTGTGGGTTATGCGTAAGAATCCAGTCCGTAGAGTGTCTGATAGCCAGCAACTCCGCTTGAAACACCGAGCAACTTCCGTGCAATTTTAGTTTTTTGCAGATTTTTTGTCCTTCTGGTGTATATACAACTAGAGATGCTCCCACGTTACCAGATCCATCACTACTACCATCAGTGAAAATTTTGTAGGTGTTTGTGGAACAGTTGTTATTTATCTCTTCTTCTGTTATAGCCGTCGTGGTACTTATTTCAGGTCGTGAGGATGGGTGTGGTAGCTCTGAGACTGGGAAAGGTTTCTCATATGGTATATCGTGGGGCAGGTAGTGAGTTAGACCGGTGAGTTTAGTATTTTCGATTTGTGCTATTTCGCTTACTTTTAAGTGCAGTGGTGTAAGTTGAGCCAAAGCAATCGCTGCAATGGAAGAAACTGTCCTGAAGCCGCGTGTTATTTTGAGAGCAATGCCCCTCTGGAAAGATTGAAGACTATCCCGTACATGTTTATATTGGACTGCATGACTCCAGACACTTGCAGCATATGTGATGGTGGGCTCTATGACGTGGTGGTATAGTATACGAATATTTTCGGGGTGGATGCCCCACGTGGGTCTGACGAATTTACAGAGGTTTTTATACAGTTTTGTGCATTTGTTTATAATGTAATTGACATGTTTGATGAATTTTAAGTTCTGGTCTATTATAATACCTAAAAGTTTGATGTCACTGCTAAATTCTAATGGGTTATTGTTTAATGTCACATTTATGCTTTTACATTTAGGTGTGAATGCTATCATTTGAGTTTTTTGCGGACTAAATTTTAATTTTATTTTATCACCCCATTCAGATATTAATTTCAGAGCTTGGTTGACATCAAACTCCAGATCGGCCTTTTTCTTGCCATTGACTATAAGAAGGATGTCGTCAGCGAACGCTTGTATGTGACAGCTCTCAGGAAGTTTCATATTCAACAAATCGTCCAGTATCAGGTTCCAAAACGTAGGGCCACATACTGAACCTTGGATACACCCTTTCGTCATGGTTTTGGTAACTGATGCATCGGCTAAGTTAAGTGTAACGGTTCTATCTGTTAAATAATTTGTGATAATTTTATATATATTTTGCGGACATTTTACAAATTGCAGTCTATCCAAGAGAGCCGGCCACCACGCATTATCAAATGCCGCTTGTATGTCCAAGGAGACTGCCATGACAAGTTTCTTTTCTTTCTTGCTATTGTGTATTTTATCTATAGCAGTATGGAGGGCATGAACTGTAGAGGTTTGTTCCTTAAATCCATATTGTTTAGCACTTGAAGAATTGGTTGAGTTCAGAAAATGAGTGAGTCTTTTAGTGATGAGCTTTTCTAGCAGTTTCCCAAAGACATTGATGAGTCCAATAGGTCTGTATGATGATTTGTTGGTATAATCTGTTTTGTTTGGTTTAGGAATAGTTTTGACAAATGCGTGTTTCCAGGGAACTGGAAAATGGGAAAGAACTAGACATCTATTTAAGATAGCGCTGAGAAAATCGATGTGAGAAATGGAGAATTGGTAACAGATGTCTGCTGTAAAGTGGTCGACGCCTGGGGACTTATTTGGATTCATAGATTTAAGACAATCTAAGATTTCTTTGTTAGTAAACGCAGGTTCATTTGATGTGAGAGGAGTATGTTTTGAGTTTTCTCTTATTTGCTTTTGGCTCGCTGTAATGTCCGGAGTGTCATCGGGGTAGAAGGCGTTCAATAAAGCAGTTGCTGTTGAATTGCTGTCAGAAGTGAATTGGCTACCGGATATTCGTAACGTGGACGGTGGTAGATTTTGTGTTGTCGTTTTAATGAGTCGATTAGTTAGCGACCAAACGTTCTCTTTACCTTGTCGGCAGCAAAACTCCCTAAAATTAGATGTCGAAGTAGATTTGAGGGTAGTGGCATATTCATCTTTGATCCGGTTTCTTTCTGTTAAGGCTTCTTCCAAAGGTAAATTTCTCTTTTTCAATGTGCTAACCAGATGGTGATTCTTAATGACTTGTTTCTTCAGGTGTGGTTAGGTTAGGTTAGGTTAGGTTAGGTTAGGTTAGGTTAGGTTAGGTTAGGTTAGGTTAGGTTAGGTTAGGTTAGGTTAGGTTAGGTTAGGTTAGGTTAGGTTAGGTTAGGTTAGGTTAGGTTAGGTTAGGTTAGGTTAGGTTAGGTTAGGTTAGGTTAGGTTAGGTTAGGTTAGGTTAGGTTAGGTTAGGTTAGGTTAGGTTAGGTTAGGTTAGGTTAGGTTAGGTTAGGTTAGGTTAGGTTAGGTTAGGTTAGGTTAGGTTAGGTTAGGTTAGGTTAGGTTAGGTTAGGTTAGGTTAGGTTAGGTTAGGTTAGGTTAGGTTAGGTTAGGTTAGGTTAGGTTAGGTTAGGTTAGGTTAGGTTAGGTTAGGTTAGGTTAGGTTAGGTTAGGTTAGGTTAGGTTAGGTTAGGTTAGGTTAGGTTAGGTTAGGTTAGGTTAGGTTAGGTTAGGTTAGGTTAGGTTAGGTTAGGTTAGGTTAGGTTAGGTTAGGTTAGGTTAGGTTAGGTTAGGTTAGGTTAGGTTAGGTTAGGTTAGGTTAGGTTAGGTTAGGTTAGGTTAGGTTAGGTTAGGTTAGGTTAGGTTAGGTTAGGTTAGGTTAGGTTAGGTTAGGTTAGGTTAGGTTAGGTTAGGTTAGGTTAGGTTAGGTTAGGTTAGGTTAGGTTAGGTTAGGTTAGGTTAGGTTAGGTTAGGTTAGGTTAGGTTAGGTTAGGTTAGGTTAGGTTAGGTTAGGTTAGGTTAGGTTAGGTTAGGTTAGGTTAGGTTAGGTTAGGTTAGGTTAGGTTAGGTTAGGTTAGGTTAGGTTAGGTTAGGTTAGGTTAGGTTAGGTTAGGTTAGGTTAGGTTAGGTTAGGTTAGGTTAGGTTAGGTTAGGTTAGGTTAGGTTAGGTTAGGTTAGGTTAGGTTAGGTTAGGTTAGGTTAGGTTAGGTTAGGTTAGGTTAGGTTAGGTTAGGTTAGGTTAGGTTAGGTTAGGTTTTTTTTTTTTTTTTTTTTTTTTTTTTTTTTTTTTTTTTTTTTTTTTTTTTTTCTTTATCCCCTGACATAGCTCGTCAGGGCCTTTTTTGACTTTATTATTAAAACAGCACAAGGAAGTGTTTACAAATGTGGAACCATAATAATTATATTATTACTATTTAACAATCTATTTTCTTACTTTTAAGTCTGTCTACTCTATTTATATTACATTAATTATTGCTTTAATATCTATGTATCTATTGTCAACATAAACTTATTTTTATTACATGTTTTTATCCTTAATTACTTTTCTTAATTCTATTACAGTTTTTACTTCTAAGTCTACATAATATATTTTGTGGAAGAAGTGGGACAATTTCCAAAATTTTCATAACTTTATTATATTTAATACTTTGCTTATTCTAAAACATTTCTTTCCTTATCTATTTACATATATGTTAGCTTACTTATAATTATGTATATGCATACATTACATATATCCTAATATATATAATGATCATATATTATATATCTTACTTATTTCTTTTTATTGCTCTATTTGCTATTTTAGTCGAATATTCTAAAAACGTATTTCTTTTTATTTTGTCTTTTAATATGTCGCGAATATTGTTCCTATTTATCGTCTCCTGTAATTTATATTCAAGGTCATGTTTAAGGGACAAGTTAGAGGGGCAGTCAAACAAGAGGTGTTCTATTGTTTCATCTATTGCCGGGTCACATATACACGACGAGTTGTCTTTGCAACCGAATCTGTGCAAATAATGGGCGAAACCCCCGTGCCCTGTTAGCACTTGTGTAATTGTACCTGTCAATGTTAGTTTCCTGACTATTCTGTATGCCTCCGCCGCACTCGGGAAGAACAACTTGGTTGATGCAGCTGTATCGGCTCTCTCATATCTCCGGTTCCATTCATCAATCGATCCCTCCCGAATCCATCGCTTGACGAATGATATCGGACAGAGATCATAGTTCGGCCTGGTTTTTGTTCTAAGTGCTGCCTCTTTTGCCAGTTCGTCGGCTCTCTCATTTCCTTCGAGGCCAGCATGGGCTTTGATCCAGTATAGGGATATTTTCTTACCCTGGGTTATACTCGTCTTTAGGTTGGCACGCGCTTTTACAGCCAGGTGGTGCTTTGTGGCGTTGTTCACGACGGTCTCAAGAGCAGATCTCGAGTCACTGTATATGCCAAAACTTGTTTCTTGATGTTTCAGGATGACCTCGGTTGATTCGCATATTGCCAGGAGTTCCGCCTGATAAACAGTGCAATACGATGACAGACTTAATTTGACGGCTTTGGTTTCGGTCTCTCTGTTCCATATGGACAGAGCTGCCCCAACCTTACCGTCAATTTTGCTGCCATCTGTAAAAATCCTTATTGCTTGTTGGTTTTGGCAGTTGACCTCCTCTTGGTTTATCAGGCTTATGAACTCGAGGCTAATATGTTCCGCCGGGTGAGGTATTTTGTCATATGCAGTGACTCGCTCTACTTCTCTGTCCCCTAGTCCTGTCCTGGGTATTCCGCGCTTGGTCTCATAGAGAGCAGCAGCTTCTCTAACCCGAATGTCTAGCGGAAGCAATCCAGACAGAATCAGGGCAGAGTTCAAAGAGACCGTCCTGTACGCTCTTGTCAGTTTTTGTGCAAAGCCCCGTTGTACGCTGTTTAGGCGTTTCTGTATCCCTAATTTGTTGGTTGCTACTGCCCAAACGCTGGAGGCATACATTATGACAGGTTCCACTGCCGCTGTATATATGGTTCGAATAACCTCTGGGTGGAGTCCCCAGCTAATCCTAGCTGCTCTGGAAAGTTGTTTGTAGATGTCAGCTGCCTTCTTACACTGTTCAGTGACGTGTTTGTTGAAGGTCAGCTTATCATCAATATAGAGTCCTAGGATTTTGATGTTATCGGACATGCAAATGTCGACCCCGCCCATCCTCAGAATTGGGACGTCGAATTTGAGCTTTCTCGTAATGACCATGGCCTTGGTCTTTGATGGCCCGAAGTGTAGCTTGTTTTCAATGCCCCAACTCCCAACATAGGCGAGGGCGGCATTGGCATGTAGTTGGATATCAAGGGCCGTGTCTCCGTCAAATACGAGAACTACGTCATCCGCGAAGGCCTGACAGTAGTCTCCCCTATTTTCGAGTCCTTTGATGAGAGGGTCCAGTAGTATGTTCCAAAGGATGGGACCGCCAATCGAACCCTGCACACAACCTTTTGATGTGCTTTTCGAGTATTGTTCACCCCCGTATCTAACTGTGACTTTCCTGTCTCGTAGGTAGCTGTCCAGGACTCTTCTTATATTGATAGGACACCTTTCCTCAGCCAATCGGACTCTGATTGCAGGCCACCATGCGTTATCAAAGGCACCCTCTATGTCCAGTGATACGATGGTTACAATTTTCTTAGCCTCTACCTTTCGGCGTATATGGTTTACTAGGTCATAGAGGGCATCCTCAGTGCTTCTTTGGGGCATGAATCCATATTGGCGAGTACTTATCCTGGGAAGTATGTGCCATTTCAGTCTACCTACGATCAGTTTTTCCAGTATTTTTCCCATCACTGGCAACAACCCTATTGGTCTATAAGCCTTGGGGTTTGTGTAATCTTCCTTCCCAGGCTTACGTAGGACCACGACCGTTGCCTCTTTCCAAATGGTTGGGAAGTGCTCCAGTTCAAGGCATTTGTTTACCAGTGACAGGAAAAAGTCTGGGTCATCAGCTATTGCCCTTTCACAGATATCGGCCGTGAAGCCATCTGCTCCTGGGGCTTTTTTAGGGTTGAAACTCACCACTGCGGATCTGAGTTCTTGCTTTGTGAACGGTGGATCAAGGTTGTCTTCGTTTGTCTGATTATTGACGCGCTCTGCCTCGGCTCTTGTTCTTCTGTGTTCTGCCGTTTCTCCTTCGCTGGAGTCATCCGGATAGAATGACTCCGTCAATAGTTTTATGGAATCCCTTTGATCCAGCGTCCTCCCGTCTTTAATAAGTGGCAGATCTTCGTGGCGCTTGGCGGTCCGTCCAATCACTCTATAAATTCCCTCCCATACTCCCTCCTTGTCTTGTTTGCTGCAGAACTCCTTCCAGCTTTCAATTTGTGCTTGTTTGACCTTCTCCTCATATTCTCCCTTCTTCTGCAGGTACTCAGTAACTACCTTCGCTCTCCTGACCGCGGCTGCACAGCGGATTCTACGCTTCATGGTAAGGACTTCTTTTTTCATTAGGTAGAGTTCATGAGACATCCAGGGTAGGGAAAGTTTTTCTTTGGACTTCCTTTTTGGAAGTGTCTCTTCACATGCCCGTTTGATGATGTTCGAGTACATTTCCGTTAGGTTGTCCAAATCCCTTTTGTTCTTTATACCTTCCGCTCTCTCTTTAGTTACTTCCATTTCGTGCTTAAATTGTTTCAGTTTATTGCTAAACTGAATCCAATTAGCTTTCTTGGTATTATAGATACGCGTGGTTCTCTGGATGCTCATTCCCTCTGCCTTGGTAAGCCGGATGTTGAAGATAATTGTGTTATGGTCCGAACTTGTGACCTTTTCGTCTACTCTCCAGTTCTCTACCAGATCGAGCATCTCGCTTGTGCATGCCGTAACGTCGATGTGGCTTGTGTACCGCCGGTCGCCTCTGATAGTGTCGTATGTTGGCACATCTCCGTCATTTAGCACCTGCAGACCCATTTCTTCCATGGTTCCATGCATTTCTTCCCCCCTATAGTCAACCAAATTACTACCCCACCAGATGTTTTTTGCGTTAGTATCCCCCCCGATTAAGAGTAATTTAGGCTTCAATTTTTGTTGTATTTTCTTAATCTGCTCCAGGTATGGCCCCATGGGTTGGTCAGGCTCAAAGTAATATGAAATCGCTGTGATCTCCCAAGCCCGGGTACGAATCCCTACCACCGTGATATTCGTCGTGGTAAATTGGGGATATTGAATCACGTCAAGGTCCTGGTTGAGAATCGCGATGGCTGCCTTAACCGTTGATTCCCCGGGATTCGCACATTGGAAGATCCTGGCTCCCGCGTAGTTTTTCATACACTTTGAGCCGCCCACGTAAGGTTCCTGGAGCAGAATGATGGCTGTTTTCGTTTTGTTTGCCTCGACCATAATCTCGGCTGTAGCTAGGTTCTTCCTTTGTAAATTAGCTTGCATTACTCTGTAGATGTTTGTTGACGGGGTATCAGCATTTGCTGTCGTTTGATGCCCAGGGCAGCCTTTAGCAATAGGCTGTGGTTGCTCTGGCTAGCGCATCCCACTTTCGCCTAATGGGGCATGTCTGTGCGAATGCATTGTGCTCGGTTTCCGAGAGCCTCGCTTGACTGCAATTGCAGCACTTTGCGGGAAGGTTTATAGTGCGATCGGGGCACTCCCCAAACATATGCGGTCCGCCACAGTGACTACATTTTTCAGTGGTGTCCTTGCATAGCCGTCTGGTGTGTCCGTAACCCAGACACAGCGAACATTGTATTAGTGGGGACTGGTCCTCCACTCTAACTCGCTGCAGGTCTATGTGTATTAGACCTGCGGTGGTCAGACGCTGCCATATGGTAGGAGACACCTGCATTATTATGTGGTTAGTATGCGGGTTCCTCGCTTTTCTCCTGTATTTCACCACAACCCTGTTGTCTTGTTCTTCTATATTTTTCAGGAGTTGGCTATTCTGTTTTTTCAGTGCCTGAACGATCTCCTCATCCGTGTGGACAGCCAAAACATCCCTCACTATAATGAGTGGGTCTTTTTGTTTGGCTTCTTTGACTTGAAGGTTATTCGTCCTGACAGCTTCACTTACCCTACTTAGCTCCTCTTTGTTGTGACAACTTATTATGACCTTCTGGTCTCTCGCCTTCCGCAGCCTGTCCACTCGTATACCACTGTTTTTTGCGTCCACAGCACCCCTGATCTTCACCATAAGTTCGTTTCCGGTGTCCTCTTTGTCGTCCGATGTGACGATGATTGTATGCAAGGGTGCTGGTTGTGGTTTTGGCCGTTTGAGTGCCTCCACGTAGGTGGGCTGCGGAATGACTCGAGTGTCCAGATTTTGTTGTAGTTCAGCGATCGAGGTCATAATTTGGGTAATTCCCGTCTTTAATGGGCCTTCCTCACTTTCATCTTGTCGCGGGATTTGTTTAATTTCTGCAGTCAGAGTAAGGGTGTGGCTCTTTAATTCTTCCATTGCCTCTGTGTGTTCCTTAATAGTTTTGATGAGCCCTTCCATTACCTCGCTATGCGCGGTTCCTGGTATTTGTTCTTTATCGGCCGTTTCTGACTGCTTCTTTCCTTCCCGATCTTCCGTTTGCTGCTCAGAGGTTTCTCTCGACTCCAACCCCTCCCGTATAATTTGATACAATCTCTCTAAGGCTTGTGAGACTCCAGCCTTAATCTCCGCCTTGATGTTTCTAGATTCACCTAGAAGCGTTTTGCCTTTAATCAGGCAGGCCTTTGCCTCAGCAAGTTTGTTTGGGAACTTGTTCTTTAGTGGCACTGATGCTGAAGGGGGGTCAGTCTTTCCGGACACTCTACGTTTGGTGGTAGGATTTGTGGCCTCTAGTACAGCCCCAGTCTCCCATTCACCAATGCTCCTACGTACGTCTAGCTTGGGCTCAGAGGGGCCTGCCCTCTGCATGGCTTCTTGTAGTTTCTGGGGACTAGCTTTGTCGGTACTCTTTTTTACTGGGGTCCGGTTTGCAGCATACATTCTGCGCTGGTGTCAGGGGACTCGTCAATAACAAAAAATAAAGTTATGACTAACAGGTTAACGAAAGGCGTTAAGTCCTGTGTGGTCAGTCAGGTTAAATTAAAATCAAAAGTGAAAAAAGAAAAACTGTAAAATAAAACGGGTAAAAGATGAAGGGGGTAACTACAACGCAGAATAAAAAATAAAATAAAATAAAATGTCAGATTATGTAGATATAATATGTATACCTAGTATACCGTCGCCAAAATATACAAAATATACAGTGGCCAGAGAGATGTAAATTATTCTCCGACTGTCGTGTGGTAGAAGAATATAGTTTTGTATACTTGGTATACTTGGTCTTACTGTTTAGTCAGAGAGGTGTAAAAGATCTCTCTGTCTGTCCAAATAAAACTTTCCACCTCTTATTCAATATATTAAAATTTTTGTTCTAAATTAGAACAAAGTCGGATAGAGATTATCAGTATATAGTGCTGATAAAATAAGAAATATTTGGACTCCAATTTAAACCGCCTTTGTTAATATTCAAAACTTTGTAAATGAAAGTAAGAATAAGTTATTCAGTGTATTTTTCGAGAAATATACGTGTTAGGAACGAACGGGTGTGTGCGATGTGATCAGCAAGCAAAGGTATATCTGTTTTGGGAATAAAAAATTTTCAGATTGGGTGACGGTTTCCTAAGATTGTGTCGTTCACTATACACAAGTCGTTAGAACAGGGAGAGTGGGCGGGGCTTTTTTTCGTGTTAGGGTGGTCGGATCGGGGCGGGAGAGGTGTCAAAAGATTGGGCTAGACGAGTGCTACACGGATATGAAGAAAAATTTGAGGTAAGTACAAATTTGGAAAATTTATTTGGAAAATTCGAGTTTTTTGGAGGTTTTTGCCAAAAATTTTTGAAATTTATGAAATGTTATGATCGAAATCTACTTTAATAGGTGCGCGAAACTATTACGAATCTTCCGATACCACGCAGTGGTCGGTCGATACGAAATTTGAACAGAACTATGTGAAAAATCTATGTTATTATGCGAAAAATAAAATTTGGAAAATTTTTTGGAAAATTGAAAATTTTATTACGCAGTTGTAAAGAGCACTTTGAGCCGAATCTAATGATATAGCACACTACTATATACGGGTCACTATTACGTAGTATTAAGGCGATTTAAATTTTTGACTTGTGAATTTAAGTATTGTGCCGACAGAGGTTAGGTAGATTTCTATGTAAACAAACAAAGTATGGGAAGGGCTAATCGCGACTTTTTTCGTGTTAGGGTGGTCGGATCGGGGCGGGAGAGGTGTCAAAAGATTGGGCTAGACGAGTGCTACACGGATATGAAGAAAAATTTGAGGTAAGTACAAATTTGGAAAATTTATTTGGAAAATTCGAGTTTTTTGGAGGTTTTTGCCAAAAATTTTTGAAATTTATGAAATGTTATGATCGAAATCTACTTTAATAGGTGCGCGAAACTATTACGAATCTTCCGATACCACGCAGTGGTCGGTCGATACGAAATTTGAACAGAACTATGTGAAAAATCTATGTTATTATGCGAAAAATAAAATTTGGAAAATTTTTTGGAAAATTGAAAATTTTATTACGCAGTTGTAAAGAGCACTTTGAGCCGAATCTAATGATATAGCACACTACTATATACGGGTCACTATTACGTAGTATTAAGGCGATTTAAATTTTTGACTTGTGAATTTAAGTATTGTGCCGACAGAGGTTAGGTAGATTTCTATGTAAACAAACAAAGTATGGGAAGGGCTAATCGCGACTTTTTTCGTGTTAGGGTGGTCGGATCGGGGCGGGAGAGGTGTCAAAAGATTGGGCTAGACGAGTGCTACACGGATATGAAGAAAAATTTGAGGTAAGTACAAATTTGGAAAATTTATTTGGAAAATTCGAGTTTTTTGGAGGTTTTTGCCAAAAATTTTTGAAATTTATGAAATGTTATGATCGAAATCTACTTTAATAGGTGCGCGAAACTATTACGAATCTTCCGATACCACGCAGTGGTCGGTCGATACGAAATTTGAACAGAACTATGTGAAAAATCTATGTTATTATGCGAAAAATAAAATTTGGAAAATTTTTTGGAAAATTGAAAATTTTATTACGCAGTTGTAAAGAGCACTTTGAGCCGAATCTAATGATATAGCACACTACTATATACGGGTCACTATTACGTAGTATTAAGGCGATTTAAATTTTTGACTTGTGAATTTAAGTATTGTGCCGACAGAGGTTAGGTAGATTTCTATGTAAACAAACAAAGTATGGGAAGGGCTAATCGCGACTTTTTTCGTGTTAGGGTGGTCGGATCGGGGCGGGAGAGGTGTCAAAAGATTGGGCTAGACGAGTGCTACACGGATATGAAGAAAAATTTGAGGTAAGTACAAATTTGGAAAATTTATTTGGAAAATTCGAGTTTTTTGGAGGTTTTTGCCAAAAATTTTTGAAATTTATGAAATGTTATGATCGAAATCTACTTTAATAGGTGCGCGAAACTATTACGAATCTTCCGATACCACGCAGTGGTCGGTCGATACGAAATTTGAACAGAACTATGTGAAAAATCTATGTTATTATGCGAAAAATAAAATTTGGAAAATTTTTTGGAAAATTGAAAATTTTATTACGCAGTTGTAAAGAGCACTTTGAGCCGAATCTAATGATATAGCACACTACTATATACGGGTCACTATTACGTAGTATTAAGGCGATTTAAATTTTTGACTTGTGAATTTAAGTATTGTGCCGACAGAGGTTAGGTAGATTTCTATGTAAACAAACAAAGTATGGGAAGGGCTAATCGCGACTTTTTTCGTGTTAGGGTGGTCGGATCGGGGCGGGAGAGGTGTCAAAAGATTGGGCTAGACGAGTGCTACACGGATATGAAGAAAAATTTGAGGTAAGTACAAATTTGGAAAATTTATTTGGAAAATTCGAGTTTTTTGGAGGTTTTTGCCAAAAATTTTTGAAATTTATGAAATGTTATGATCGAAATCTACTTTAATAGGTGCGCGAAACTATTACGAATCTTCCGATACCACGCAGTGGTCGGTCGATACGAAATTTGAACAGAACTATGTGAAAAATCTATGTTATTATGCGAAAAATAAAATTTGGAAAATTTTTTGGAAAATTGAAAATTTTATTACGCAGTTGTAAAGAGCACTTTGAGCCGAATCTAATGATATAGCACACTACTATATACGGGTCACTATTACGTAGTATTAAGGCGATTTAAATTTTTGACTTGTGAATTTAAGTATTGTGCCGACAGAGGTTAGGTAGATTTCTATGTAAACAAACAAAGTATGGGAAGGGCTAATCGCGACTTTTTTCGTGTTAGGGTGGTCGGATCGGGGCGGGAGAGGTGTCAAAAGATTGGGCTAGACGAGTGCTACACGGATATGAAGAAAAATTTGAGGTAAGTACAAATTTGGAAAATTTATTTGGAAAATTCGAGTTTTTTGGAGGTTTTTGCCAAAAATTTTTGAAATTTATGAAATGTTATGATCGAAATCTACTTTAATAGGTGCGCGAAACTATTACGAATCTTCCGATACCACGCAGTGGTCGGTCGATACGAAATTTGAACAGAACTATGTGAAAAATCTATGTTATTATGCGAAAAATAAAATTTGGAAAATTTTTTGGAAAATTGAAAATTTTATTACGCAGTTGTAAAGAGCACTTTGAGCCGAATCTAATGATATAGCACACTACTATATACGGGTCACTATTACGTAGTATTAAGGCGATTTAAATTTTTGACTTGTGAATTTAAGTATTGTGCCGACAGAGGTTAGGTAGATTTCTATGTAAACAAACAAAGTATGGGAAGGGCTAATCGCGACTTTTTTCGTGTTAGGGTGGTCGGATCGGGGCGGGAGAGGTGTCAAAAGATTGGGCTAGACGAGTGCTACACGGATATGAAGAAAAATTTGAGGTAAGTACAAATTTGGAAAATTTATTTGGAAAATTCGAGTTTTTTGGAGGTTTTTGCCAAAAATTTTTGAAATTTATGAAATGTTATGATCGAAATCTACTTTAATAGGTGCGCGAAACTATTACGAATCTTCCGATACCACGCAGTGGTCGGTCGATACGAAATTTGAACAGAACTATGTGAAAAATCTATGTTATTATGCGAAAAATAAAATTTGGAAAATTTTTTGGAAAATTGAAAATTTTATTACGCAGTTGTAAAGAGCACTTTGAGCCGAATCTAATGATATAGCACACTACTATATACGGGTCACTATTACGTAGTATTAAGGCGATTTAAATTTTTGACTTGTGGTTAGGTTAGGTTAGGTTAGGTTAGGTTAGGTTAGGTTAGGTTAGGTTAGGTTAGGTTAGGTTAGGTTAGGTTAGGTTAGGTTAGGTTAGGTTAGGTTAGGTTAGGTTAGGTTAGGTTAGGTTAGGTTAGGTTAGGTTAGGTTAGGTTAGGTTAGGTTAGGTTAGGTTAGGTTAGGTTAGGTTAGGTTAGGTTAGGTTAGGTTAGGTTAGGTTAGGTTAGGTTAGGTTAGGTTAGGTTAGGTTAGGTTAGGTTAGGTTAGGTTAGGTTAGGTTAGGTTAGGTTAGGTTAGGTTAGGTTAGGTTAGGTTAGGTTAGGTTAGGTTAGGTTAGGTTAGGTTAGGTTAGGTTAGGTTAGGTTAGGTTAGGTTAGGTTAGGTTAGGTTAGGTTAGGTTAGGTTAGGTTAGGTTAGGTTAGGTTAGGTTAGGTTAGGTTAGGTTAGGTTAGGTTAGGTTAGGTTAGGTTAGGTTAGGTTAGGTTAGGTTAGGTTAGGTTAGGTTAGGTTAGGTTAGGTTAGGTTAGGTTAGGTTAGGTTAGGTTAGGTTAGGTTAGGTTAGGTTAGGTTAGGTTAGGTTAGGTTAGGTTAGGTTAGGTTAGGTTAGGTTAGGTTAGGTTAGGTTAGGTTAGGTTAGGTTAGGTTAGGTTAGGTTAGGTTAGGTTAGGTTAGGTTAGGTTAGGTTAGGTTAGGTTAGGTTAGGTTAGGTTAGGTTAGGTTAGGTTAGGTTAGGTTAGGTTAGGTTAGGTTAGGTTAGGTTAGGTTAGGTTAGGTTAGGTTAGGTTAGGTTAGGTTAGGTTAGGTTAGGTTAGGTTAGGTTAGGTTAGGTTAGGTTAGGTTAGGTTAGGTTAGGTTAGGTTAGGTTAGGTTAGGTTAGGTTAGGTTAGGTTAGGTTAGGTTAGGTTAGGTTAGGTTAGGTTAGGTTAGGTTAGGTTAGGTTAGGTTAGGTTAGGTTAGGTTAGGTTAGGTTAGGTTAGGTTAGGTTAGGTTAGGTTAGGTTAGGTTAGGTTAGGTTAGGTTAGGTTAGGTTAGGTTAGGTTAGGTTAGGTTAGGTTAGGTTAGGTTAGGTTAGGTTAGGTTAGGTTAGGTTAGGTTAGGTTAGGTTAGGTTAGGTTAGGTTAGGTTAGGTTAGGTTAGGTTAGGTTAGGTTAGGTTAGGTTAGGTTAGGTTAGGTTAGGTTAGGTTAGGTTAGGTTAGGTTAGGTTAGGTTAGGTTAGGTTAGGTTAGGTTAGGTTAGGTTAGGTTAGGTTAGGTTAGGTTAGGTTAGGTTAGGTTAGGTTAGGTTAGGTTAGGTTAGGTTAGGTTAGGTTAGGTTAGGTTAGGTTAGGTTAGGTTAGGTTAGGTTAGGTTAGGTTAGGTTAGGTTAGGTTAGGTTAGGTTAGGTTAGGTTAGGTTAGGTTAGGTTAGGTTAGGTTAGGTTAGGTTAGGTTAGGTTAGGTTAGGTTAGGTTAGGTTAGGTTAGGTTAGGTTAGGTTAGGTTAGGTTAGGTTAGGTTAGGTTAGGTTAGGTTAGGTTAGGTTAGGTTAGGTTAGGTTAGGTTAGGTTAGGTTAGGTTAGGTTAGGTTAGGTTAGGTTAGGTTAGGTTAGGTTAGGTTAGGTTAGGTTAGGTTAGGTTAGGTTAGGTTAGGTTAGGTTAGGTTAGGTTAGGTTAGGTTAGGTTAGGTTAGGTTAGGTTAGGTTAGGTTAGGTTAGGTTAGGTTAGGTTAGGTTAGGTTAGGTTAGGTTAGGTTAGGTTAGGTTAGGTTAGGTTAGGTTAGGTTAGGTTAGGTTAGGTTAGGTTAGGTTAGGTTAGGTTAGGTTAGGTTAGGTTAGGTTAGGTTAGGTTAGGTTAGGTTAGGTTAGGTTAGGTTAGGTTAGGTTAGGTTAGGTTAGGTTAGGTTAGGTTAGGTTAGGTTAGGTTAGGTTAGGTTAGGTTAGGTTAGGTTAGGTTAGGTTAGGTTAGGTTAGGTTAGGTTAGGTTAGGTTAGGTTAGGTTAGGTTAGGTTAGGTTAGGTTAGGTTAGGTTAGGTTAGGTTAGGTTAGGTTAGGTTAGGTTAGGTTAGGTTAGGTTAGGTTAGGTTAGGTTAGGTTAGGTTAGGTTAGGTTAGGTTAGGTTAGGTTAGGTTAGGTTAGGTTAGGTTAGGTTAGGTTAGGTTAGGTTAGGTTAGGTTAGGTTAGGTTAGGTTAGGTTAGGTTAGGTTAGGTTAGGTTAGGTTAGGTTAGGTTAGGTTAGGTTAGGTTAGGTTAGGTTAGGTTAGGTTAGGTTAGGTTAGGTTAGGTTAGGTTAGGTTAGGTTAGGTTAGGTTAGGTTAGGTTAGGTTAGGTTAGGTTAGGTTAGGTTAGGTTAGGTTAGGTTAGGTTAGGTTAGGTTAGGTTAGGTTAGGTTAGGTTAGGTTAGGTTAGGTTAGGTTAGGTTAGGTTAGGTTAGGTTAGGTTAGGTTAGGTTAGGTTAGGTTAGGTTAGGTTAGGTTAGGTTAGGTTAGGTTAGGTTAGGTTAGGTTAGGTTAGGTTAGGTTAGGTTAGGTTAGGTTAGGTTAGGTTAGGTTAGGTTAGGTTAGGTTAGGTTAGGTTAGGTTAGGTTAGGTTAGGTTAGGTTAGGTTAGGTTAGGTTAGGTTAGGTTAGGTTAGGTTAGGTTAGGTTAGGTTAGGTTAGGTTAGGTTAGGTTAGGTTAGGTTAGGTTAGGTTAGGTTAGGTTAGGTTAGGTTAGGTTAGGTTAGGTTAGGTTAGGTTAGGTTAGGTTAGGTTAGGTTAGGTTAGGTTAGGTTAGGTTAGGTTAGGTTAGGTTAGGTTAGGTTAGGTTAGGTTAGGTTAGGTTAGGTTAGGTTAGGTTAGGTTAGGTTAGGTTAGGTTAGGTTAGGTTAGGTTAGGTTAGGTTAGGTTAGGTTAGGTTAGGTTAGGTTAGGTTAGGTTAGGTTAGGTTAGGTTAGGTTAGGTTAGGTTAGGTTAGGTTAGGTTAGGTTAGGTTAGGTTAGGTTAGGTTAGGTTAGGTTAGGTTAGGTTAGGTTAGGTTAGGTTAGGTTAGGTTAGGTTAGGTTAGGTTAGGTTAGGTTAGGTTAGGTTAGGTTAGGTTAGGTTAGGTTAGGTTAGGTTAGGTTAGGTTAGGTTAGGTTAGGTTAGGTTAGGTTAGGTTAGGTTAGGTTAGGTTAGGTTAGGTTAGGTTAGGTTAGGTTAGGTTAGGTTAGGTTAGGTTAGGTTAGGTTAGGTTAGGTTAGGTTAGGTTAGGTTAGGTTAGGTTAGGTTAGGTTAGGTTAGGTTAGGTTAGGTTAGGTTAGGTTAGGTTAGGTTAGGTTAGGTTAGGTTAGGTTAGGTTAGGTTAGGTTAGGTTAGGTTAGGTTAGGTTAGGTTAGGTTAGGTTAGGTTAGGTTAGGTTAGGTTAGGTTAGGTTAGGTTAGGTTAGGTTAGGTTAGGTTAGGTTAGGTTAGGTTAGGTTAGGTTAGGTTAGGTTAGGTTAGGTTAGGTTAGGTTAGGTTAGGTTAGGTTAGGTTAGGTTAGGTTAGGTTAGGTTAGGTTAGGTTAGGTTAGGTTAGGTTAGGTTAGGTTAGGTTAGGTTAGGTTAGGTTAGGTTAGGTTAGGTTAGGTTAGGTTAGGTTAGGTTAGGTTAGGTTAGGTTAGGTTAGGTTAGGTTAGGTTAGGTTAGGTTAGGTTAGGTTAGGTTAGGTTAGGTTAGGTTAGGTTAGGTTAGGTTAGGTTAGGTTAGGTTAGGTTAGGTTAGGTTAGGTTAGGTTAGGTTAGGTTAGGTTAGGTTAGGTTAGGTTAGGTTAGGTTAGGTTAGGTTAGGTTAGGTTAGGTTAGGTTAGGTTAGGTTAGGTTAGGTTAGGTTAGGTTAGGTTAGGTTAGGTTAGGTTAGGTTAGGTTAGGTTAGGTTAGGTTAGGTTAGGTTAGGTTAGGTTAGGTTAGGTTAGGTTAGGTTAGGTTAGGTTAGGTTAGGTTAGGTTAGGTTAGGTTAGGTTAGGTTAGGTTAGGTTAGGTTAGGTTAGGTTAGGTTAGGTTAGGTTAGGTTAGGTTAGGTTAGGTTAGGTTAGGTTAGGTTAGGTTAGGTTAGGTTAGGTTAGGTTAGGTTAGGTTAGGTTAGGTTAGGTTAGGTTAGGTTAGGTTAGGTTAGGTTAGGTTAGGTTAGGTTAGGTTAGGTTAGGTTAGGTTAGGTTAGGTTAGGTTAGGTTAGGTTAGGTTAGGTTAGGTTAGGTTAGGTTAGGTTAGGTTAGGTTAGGTTAGGTTAGGTTAGGTTAGGTTAGGTTAGGTTAGGTTAGGTTAGGTTAGGTTAGGTTAGGTTAGGTTAGGTTAGGTTAGGTTAGGTTAGGTTAGGTTAGGTTAGGTTAGGTTAGGTTAGGTTAGGTTAGGTTAGGTTAGGTTAGGTTAGGTTAGGTTAGGTTAGGTTAGGTTAGGTTAGGTTAGGTTAGGTTAGGTTAGGTTAGGTTAGGTTAGGTTAGGTTAGGTTAGGTTAGGTTAGGTTAGGTTAGGTTAGGTTAGGTTAGGTTAGGTTAGGTTAGGTTAGGTTAGGTTAGGTTAGGTTAGGTTAGGTTAGGTTAGGTTAGGTTAGGTTAGGTTAGGTTAGGTTAGGTTAGGTTAGGTTAGGTTAGGTTAGGTTAGGTTAGGTTAGGTTAGGTTAGGTTAGGTTAGGTTAGGTTAGGTTAGGTTAGGTTAGGTTAGGTTAGGTTAGGTTAGGTTAGGTTAGGTTAGGTTAGGTTAGGTTAGGTTAGGTTAGGTTAGGTTAGGTTAGGTTAGGTTAGGTTAGGTTAGGTTAGGTTAGGTTAGGTTAGGTTAGGTTAGGTTAGGTTAGGTTAGGTTAGGTTAGGTTAGGTTAGGTTAGGTTAGGTTAGGTTAGGTTAGGTTAGGTTAGGTTAGGTTAGGTTAGGTTAGGTTAGGTTAGGTTAGGTTAGGTTAGGTTAGGTTAGGTTAGGTTAGGTTAGGTTAGGTTAGGTTAGGTTAGGTTAGGTTAGGTTAGGTTAGGTTAGGTTAGGTTAGGTTAGGTTAGGTTAGGTTAGGTTAGGTTAGGTTAGGTTAGGTTAGGTTAGGTTAGGTTAGGTTAGGTTAGGTTAGGTTAGGTTAGGTTAGGTTAGGTTAGGTTAGGTTAGGTTAGGTTAGGTTAGGTTAGGTTAGGTTAGGTTAGGTTAGGTTAGGTTAGGTTAGGTTAGGTTAGGTTAGGTTAGGTTAGGTTAGGTTAGGTTAGGTTAGGTTAGGTTAGGTTAGGTTAGGTTAGGTTAGGTTAGGTTAGGTTAGGTTAGGTTAGGTTAGGTTAGGTTAGGTTAGGTTAGGTTAGGTTAGGTTAGGTTAGGTTAGGTTAGGTTAGGTTAGGTTAGGTTAGGTTAGGTTAGGTTAGGTTAGGTTAGGTTAGGTTAGGTTAGGTTAGGTTAGGTTAGGTTAGGTTAGGTTAGGTTAGGTTAGGTTAGGTTAGGTTAGGTTAGGTTAGGTTAGGTTAGGTTAGGTTAGGTTAGGTTAGGTTAGGTTAGGTTAGGTTAGGTTAGGTTAGGTTAGGTTAGGTTAGGTTAGGTTAGGTTAGGTTAGGTTAGGTTAGGTTAGGTTAGGTTAGGTTAGGTTAGGTTAGGTTAGGTTAGGTTAGGTTAGGTTAGGTTAGGTTAGGTTAGGTTAGGTTAGGTTAGGTTAGGTTAGGTTAGGTTAGGTTAGGTTAGGTTAGGTTAGGTTAGGTTAGGTTAGGTTAGGTTAGGTTAGGTTAGGTTAGGTTAGGTTAGGTTAGGTTAGGTTAGGTTAGGTTAGGTTAGGTTAGGTTAGGTTAGGTTAGGTTAGGTTAGGTTAGGTTAGGTTAGGTTAGGTTAGGTTAGGTTAGGTTAGGTTAGGTTAGGTTAGGTTAGGTTAGGTTAGGTTAGGTTAGGTTAGGTTAGGTTAGGTTAGGTTAGGTTAGGTTAGGTTAGGTTAGGTTAGGTTAGGTTAGGTTAGGTTAGGTTAGGTTAGGTTAGGTTAGGTTAGGTTAGGTTAGGTTAGGTTAGGTTAGGTTAGGTTAGGTTAGGTTAGGTTAGGTTAGGTTAGGTTAGGTTAGGTTAGGTTAGGTTAGGTTAGGTTAGGTTAGGTTAGGTTAGGTTAGGTTAGGTTAGGTTAGGTTAGGTTAGGTTAGGTTAGGTTAGGTTAGGTTAGGTTAGGTTAGGTTAGGTTAGGTTAGGTTAGGTTAGGTTAGGTTAGGTTAGGTTAGGTTAGGTTAGGTTAGGTTAGGTTAGGTTAGGTTAGGTTAGGTTAGGTTAGGTTAGGTTAGGTTAGGTTAGGTTAGGTTAGGTTAGGTTAGGTTAGGTTAGGTTAGGTTAGGTTAGGTTAGGTTAGGTTAGGTTAGGTTAGGTTAGGTTAGGTTAGGTTAGGTTAGGTTAGGTTAGGTTAGGTTAGGTTAGGTTAGGTTAGGTTAGGTTAGGTTAGGTTAGGTTAGGTTAGGTTAGGTTAGGTTAGGTTAGGTTAGGTTAGGTTAGGTTAGGTTAGGTTAGGTTAGGTTAGGTTAGGTTAGGTTAGGTTAGGTTAGGTTAGGTTAGGTTAGGTTAGGTTAGGTTAGGTTAGGTTAGGTTAGGTTAGGTTAGGTTAGGTTAGGTTAGGTTAGGTTAGGTTAGGTTAGGTTAGGTTAGGTTAGGTTAGGTTAGGTTAGGTTAGGTTAGGTTAGGTTAGGTTAGGTTAGGTTAGGTTAGGTTAGGTTAGGTTAGGTTAGGTTAGGTTAGGTTAGGTTAGGTTAGGTTAGGTTAGGTTAGGTTAGGTTAGGTTAGGTTAGGTTAGGTTAGGTTAGGTTAGGTTAGGTTAGGTTAGGTTAGGTTAGGTTAGGTTAGGTTAGGTTAGGTTAGGTTAGGTTAGGTTAGGTTAGGTTAGGTTAGGTTAGGTTAGGTTAGGTTAGGTTAGGTTAGGTTAGGTTAGGTTAGGTTAGGTTAGGTTAGGTTAGGTTAGGTTAGGTTAGGTTAGGTTAGGTTAGGTTAGGTTAGGTTAGGTTAGGTTAGGTTAGGTTAGGTTAGGTTAGGTTAGGTTAGGTTAGGTTAGGTTAGGTTAGGTTAGGTTAGGTTAGGTTAGGTTAGGTTAGGTTAGGTTAGGTTAGGTTAGGTTAGGTTAGGTTAGGTTAGGTTAGGTTAGGTTAGGTTAGGTTAGGTTAGGTTAGGTTAGGTTAGGTTAGGTTAGGTTAGGTTAGGTTAGGTTAGGTTAGGTTAGGTTAGGTTAGGTTAGGTTAGGTTAGGTTAGGTTAGGTTAGGTTAGGTTAGGTTAGGTTAGGTTAGGTTAGGTTAGGTTAGGTTAGGTTAGGTTAGGTTAGGTTAGGTTAGGTTAGGTTAGGTTAGGTTAGGTTAGGTTAGGTTAGGTTAGGTTAGGTTAGGTTAGGTTAGGTTAGGTTAGGTTAGGTTAGGTTAGGTTAGGTTAGGTTAGGTTAGGTTAGGTTAGGTTAGGTTAGGTTAGGTTAGGTTAGGTTAGGTTAGGTTAGGTTAGGTTAGGTTAGGTTAGGTTAGGTTAGGTTAGGTTAGGTTAGGTTAGGTTAGGTTAGGTTAGGTTAGGTTAGGTTAGGTTAGGTTAGGTTAGGTTAGGTTAGGTTAGGTTAGGTTAGGTTAGGTTAGGTTAGGTTAGGTTAGGTTAGGTTAGGTTAGGTTAGGTTAGGTTAGGTTAGGTTAGGTTAGGTTAGGTTAGGTTAGGTTAGGTTAGGTTAGGTTAGGTTAGGTTAGGTTAGGTTAGGTTAGGTTAGGTTAGGTTAGGTTAGGTTAGGTTAGGTTAGGTTAGGTTAGGTTAGGTTAGGTTAGGTTAGGTTAGGTTAGGTTAGGTTAGGTTAGGTTAGGTTAGGTTAGGTTAGGTTAGGTTAGGTTAGGTTAGGTTAGGTTAGGTTAGGTTAGGTTAGGTTAGGTTAGGTTAGGTTAGGTTAGGTTAGGTTAGGTTAGGTTAGGTTAGGTTAGGTTAGGTTAGGTTAGGTTAGGTTAGGTTAGGTTAGGTTAGGTTAGGTTAGGTTAGGTTAGGTTAGGTTAGGTTAGGTTAGGTTAGGTTAGGTTAGGTTAGGTTAGGTTAGGTTAGGTTAGGTTAGGTTAGGTTAGGTTAGGTTAGGTTAGGTTAGGTTAGGTTAGGTTAGGTTAGGTTAGGTTAGGTTAGGTTAGGTTAGGTTAGGTTAGGTTAGGTTAGGTTAGGTTAGGTTAGGTTAGGTTAGGTTAGGTTAGGTTAGGTTAGGTTAGGTTAGGTTAGGTTAGGTTAGGTTAGGTTAGGTTAGGTTAGGTTAGGTTAGGTTAGGTTAGGTTAGGTTAGGTTAGGTTAGGTTAGGTTAGGTTAGGTTAGGTTAGGTTAGGTTAGGTTAGGTTAGGTTAGGTTAGGTTAGGTTAGGTTAGGTTAGGTTAGGTTAGGTTAGGTTAGGTTAGGTTAGGTTAGGTTAGGTTAGGTTAGGTTAGGTTAGGTTAGGTTAGGTTAGGTTAGGTTAGGTTAGGTTAGGTTAGGTTAGGTTAGGTTAGGTTAGGTTAGGTTAGGTTAGGTTAGGTTAGGTTAGGTTAGGTTAGGTTAGGTTAGGTTAGGTTAGGTTAGGTTAGGTTAGGTTAGGTTAGGTTAGGTTAGGTTAGGTTAGGTTAGGTTAGGTTAGGTTAGGTTAGGTTAGGTTAGGTTAGGTTAGGTTAGGTTAGGTTAGGTTAGGTTAGGTTAGGTTAGGTTAGGTTAGGTTAGGTTAGGTTAGGTTAGAGTTAGGTTAGGTTAGGTTAGGTTAGGTTAGGTTAGGTTAGGTTAGGTTAGGTTAGGTTAGGTTAGGTTAGGTTAGGTTAGGTTAGGTTAGGTTAGGTTAGGTTAGGTTAGGTTAGGTTAGGTTAGGTTAGGTTAGGTTAGGTTAGGTTAGGTTAGGTTAGGTTAGGTTAGGTTAGGTTAGGTTAGGTTAGGTTAGGTTAGGTTAGGTTAGGTTAGGTTAGGTTAGGTTAGGTTAGGTTAGGTTAGGTTAGGTTAGGTTAGGTTAGGTTAGGTTAGGTTAGGTTAGGTTAGGTTAGGTTAGGTTAGGTTAGGTTAGGTTAGGTTAGGTTAGGTTAGGTTAGGTTAGGTTAGGTTAGGTTAGGTTAGGTTAGGTTAGGTTAGGTTAGGTTAGGTTAGGTTAGGTTAGGTTAGGTTAGGTTAGGTTAGGTTAGGTTAGGTTAGGTTAGGTTAGGTTAGGTTAGGTTAGGTTAGGTTAGGTTAGGTTAGGTTAGGTTAGGTTAGGTTAGGTTAGGTTAGGTTAGGTTAGGTTAGGTTAGGTTAGGTTAGGTTAGGTTAGGTTAGGTTAGGTTAGGTTAGGTTAGGTTAGGTTAGGTTAGGTTAGGTTAGGTTAGGTTAGGTTAGGTTAGGTTAGGTTAGGTTAGGTTAGGTTAGGTTAGGTTAGGTTAGGTTAGGTTAGGTTAGGTTAGGTTAGGTTAGGTTAGGTTAGGTTAGGTTAGGTTAGGTTAGGTTAGGTTAGGTTAGGTTAGGTTAGGTTAGGTTAGGTTAGGTTAGGTTAGGTTAGGTTAGGTTAGGTTAGGTTAGGTTAGGTTAGGTTAGGTTAGGTTAGGTTAGGTTAGGTTAGGTTAGGTTAGGTTAGGTTAGGTTAGGTTAGGTTAGGTTAGGTTAGGTTAGGTTAGGTTAGGTTAGGTTAGGTTAGGTTAGGTTAGGTTAGGTTAGGTTAGGTTAGGTTAGGTTAGGTTAGGTTAGGTTAGGTTAGGTTAGGTTAGGTTAGGTTAGGTTAGGTTAGGTTAGGTTAGGTTAGGTTAGGTTAGGTTAGGTTAGGTTAGGTTAGGTTAGGTTAGGTTAGGTTAGGTTAGGTTAGGTTAGGTTAGGTTAGGTTAGGTTAGGTTAGGTTAGGTTAGGTTAGGTTAGGTTAGGTTAGGTTAGGTTAGGTTAGGTTAGGTTAGGTTAGGTTAGGTTAGGTTAGGTTAGGTTAGGTTAGGTTAGGTTAGGTTAGGTTAGGTTAGGTTAGGTTAGGTTAGGTTAGGTTAGGTTAGGTTAGGTTAGGTTAGGTTAGGTTAGGTTAGGTTAGGTTAGGTTAGGTTAGGTTAGGTTAGGTTAGGTTAGGTTAGGTTAGGTTAGGTTAGGTTAGGTTAGGTTAGGTTAGGTTAGGTTAGGTTAGGTTAGGTTAGGTTAGGTTAGGTTAGGTTAGGTTAGGTTAGGTTAGGTTAGGTTAGGTTAGGTTAGGTTAGGTTAGGTTAGGTTAGGTTAGGTTAGGTTAGGTTAGGTTAGGTTAGGTTAGGTTAGGTTAGGTTAGGTTAGGTTAGGTTAGGTTAGGTTAGGTTAGGTTAGGTTAGGTTAGGTTAGGTTAGGTTAGGTTAGGTTAGGTTAGGTTAGGTTAGGTTAGGTTAGGTTAGGTTAGGTTAGGTTAGGTTAGGTTAGGTTAGGTTAGGTTAGGTTAGGTTAGGTTAGGTTAGGTTAGGTTAGGTTAGGTTAGGTTAGGTTAGGTTAGGTTAGGTTAGGTTAGGTTAGGTTAGGTTAGGTTAGGTTAGGTTAGGTTAGGTTAGGTTAGGTTAGGTTAGGTTAGGTTAGGTTAGGTTAGGTTAGGTTAGGTTAGGTTAGGTTAGGTTAGGTTAGGTTAGGTTAGGTTAGGTTAGGTTAGGTTAGGTTAGGTTAGGTTAGGTTAGGTTAGGTTAGGTTAGGTTAGGTTAGGTTAGGTTAGGTTAGGTTAGGTTAGGTTAGGTTAGGTTAGGTTAGGTTAGGTTAGGTTAGGTTAGGTTAGGTTAGGTTAGGTTAGGTTAGGTTAGGTTAGGTTAGGTTAGGTTAGGTTAGGTTAGGTTAGGTTAGGTTAGGTTAGGTTAGGTTAGGTTAGGTTAGGTTAGGTTAGGTTAGGTTAGGTTAG
>CAWVQL010000083.1:0-25239 GCA_963932265.1 Thymelicus lineola | reverse complement strand
GGCGACCACCACGAGGACCACCATGGCAAATCGAAGGGTGACAAAGGCCACTTCTCGAAGGGCGGCCATAAGAGCGGCCATAAGGTGATCTTTTATCTTACTTTTAACAGAAATAACTGCAATTGTGATAGTTTGTGAGGATGTACGGATTTTGTAACTCTTTCACGCCAAAACTACTAAATGGATTTTCATGTTTAGCACACAGGTAGATCAAGACCTGGAATAAGACATGGGGTACTTATTATCCCAGAAAACGCGAGCGTGGGCAGAGCGCTAGTGGTAGATAAAAACTCCGCTAGATATTAGTCACAGCTCCCTGTTTTTTGGGCTTAGATATCATAATGAACTTAAACAAAGAAGAACATGCTAACTCCGCTATTATTTTTGATCAAGTGCGAGATAGTTTACATCAATATTTAGGTACTTGAATTGTTTGCAAGAATTACCAACATGATGGGAAAGGGTGATGTCTCATAAATCTCATAATAGAACAGCTGGTTTCAACACTGCTGTTTTGATGAAATACAATCTTTTCGTAACAATAGCAGAGCTGTTACAATCTATTACACTTACAATTTAATATCTCCATTTTATTGAAGAACCTAGTCATAATATGATTGTTGAAACCAGAAAGTGGAGGAAACTTGGTATGATCTTCTTAAGCCATTTGTAGTTACATCTTTTGTTTCTACTTATCATATAATATAAAAATTGTGCATGTTTTTGTACTGTTGAAAATAAATAACTATGTGCCATGATCAATAGAAGAAAACACTAAAATTGCCTCATAAATGCAAAACTTGCTGGAATATTAAGAAGTTAAATCTTAGATAATCCATTTAGACCAGGGTAGAAGCCTTTAAAAATAATGAAAAGTGAAAAAAAATTATAATAGAATGAAACCTATTGCAAAAGGAAGAGAATATAACAAAAAATAAAGGAAAAATAATTTACGGGCGATCTGAGGTCGGGAAGTGGGGGGGAGGGGGGGTTTAAGGGTAAAAAACGGTTTATCTCAATTTCCAGCAAAACTATAAGTCCTATGGAAAAAAGTTAAATGGCAAAGTTATAGGTAATAAAAAGGTCTACAATTTTTGTATTTACACTTTTTTCACATAACCTCAAAATTTATGTGAAAAATTCAAAAAACCAAGTTTTTGGTTTTTTATTTTTATCTTTTACAAAAAATTTTTTTTTTTAACGAAATTTTGTGAAAACTTACCTTTCTATGTCCCAAACATACTGTAATTTTTTTGATTTAAAATATTTATTTTTTCACCTTATTTTGACTTAATATCGAAAAATCACCCTAATTTTCAATCGAAAATTCACCTGTCAAAATATCCGCTTTTTTAAAAAAATCTGTGAGCTTTTTATTTGCTAAAATCTCTACTTTCTGATGGTATATAAAAAAATATACACTGCCATGTTAAATTTTCTCAGAAAATGCAATGAAACGACAACTATTTTCACAAAAATTATTCGAGTTCGAGTTTTTAAATATATATTTTTAATATTTATGTACAATTTTGAGCCATTTATTAAAATTTACACTTTAATTAATCGAAAAAACGTCAAAATCCATGTTAAATTAATAAATTAATAAGCAAAAAATTACAAATCCATAAAGATTGCAAGAAACATGCAAAAATAGTTGTCGTTTCATTGCATTTTCTGAGAAAATTTAACATGGCAGTGTATATTTTTTTATATACCATCAGAAAGTAGAGATTTTAGCAAATAAAAAGCTCACAGATTTTTTTAAAAAAGCGGATATTTTGACAGGTGAATTTTCGATTGAAAATTAGGGTGATTTTTCGATATTAAGTCAAAATAAGGTGAAAAAATAAATATTTTAAATCAAAAAAATTACAGTATGTTTGGGACATAGAAAGGTAAGTTTTCACAAAATTTCGTTAAAAAAAAAATTTTTTTGTAAAAGATAAAAATAAAAAACCAAAAACTTGGTTTTTTGAATTTTTCACATAAATTTTGAGGTTATGTGAAAAAAGTGTAAATACAAAAATTGTAGACCTTTTTATTACCTATAACTTTGCCATTTAACTTTTTTCCATAGGACTTATAGTTTTGCTGGAAATTGAGATAAACCGTTTTTTACCCTTAAACCCCCCCCTCCCCCCCACTTCCCGACCTCAGATCGCCCGTAAATTATTTTTCCTTTATTTTTTGTTATATTCTCTTCCTTTTGCAATAGGTTTCATCCTATTATAATTTTTTTTGTTTTCAAAAATTATCGACCCTGGACTAATTAGAAAATGAATGGAGTAAGGTGGACGATTAGTAAAACTAATCATATTTTCTCCACCAATCCGCACTGGAGCAGCGTGGTGGAATATGCTTTAGGCCTCCTTAAGAGGAGAGACTCGTGCCCATAGTGGACCATTAATGGGTTGAATCCAATCATATTTTACCCCAAGGGTAAAAAGTTTGACGTATCTGTATGGGTATCAATGTTTCTGTCTGTAGCATCATAGGTCCGCTTTAATGTGTTTTATTTTGTTTGAAAGTTGATTTGATCGCGATGATTGTTAGCTATGTTTTATATAAGTATTATTTTGTCTTCCAGGGTCACCACCAAGCCCAAGGCCACGACCTGCACTCGAAGCACGGTCACGGGCACCACGAGAGCGCAGGCAAGGAGGGCAGCAAGAAATGGATCTTCCATCGAGGATCTCCGGGGAAGGGCGCCAATTTAGTCTTCGTTGACCGACGAGCCGACCAGTACTCTCATGGGCCACGATACTTTGGATAAACTTACTAATGTACTACCGTATACTACAGACATCGTGAACAAAATCTGAGACACAGCTGCCGCAGGCACGGCAGTGTTGCTTTGGGTAGTCGCGCTTTGGGTAGTAAATCCTAGTTTGCAGCTCATGATATACATACAACTCATTGGACGACCATTGAGTTCACGGCGTTGGTTTTATACGCTAGTAATAGTAGCTCAATGCTTTAGAGTTTAGATGTTAGCGCCACAACTGCTGAAGATAGACGGTTGAATTCGACAAGCCGGTTTGGGAATGTTTATCCTGCGTTTTAGTGACTACGCTTTCATCGCGTATTTTCCGTAGATGTGGCAATTAAGCGGGCTTTGGGATTGATCCAGGATTGAACACAATTTCTTTTAAAAATGAAGCGTAGTCCCAGTATTCCTCGTGAACATAAGCTATGCTGCTTCTTGTTCTTCTAGGTATTTCTATTAGTGCCTTACTTTAAAAATCGACTTCTTACATTCATGACAAACTCGTCAAAGATTTTTAATTATGTCATAACTTATTTAGCATTCGTCCTTAGTATCGTTACAATATGGCAACAGTTTTCACTTGACCTTTTCGTAAATCTTAATATTATTTGTATAAACTTCGGAAGGAACCTCATTCTAAGCAGATCGTATCATAAAAACTGCTTAAAAATAACTTATAGCGTGGGACGAGGGTCTTGAATAGATAATCGTACAACCCACGGCCAACTTTTACTATAAATGGGCGCAGTAATTGTTGTCAATATTGGATCATTGTGTACTAGACTTAATAGTGAAGTGAATTATGCTCAGTGAAATAGTTTATAAATTTCTGTGTCTCACGCCCCAGCTCAGAGTCACTAATCGTTACTTAAATTCCTCCTTAGTACAGAATTTGGATGGTAATTCTTTATTTTTTTATTCTTTGAGTTGGGGCATAAATGTTTGAAAAGTTATCTTAACATACAAGACTTTGAAAGACAAAATTTTTATCTTTTAGCAACTTTAATAATATACTTAATTATTATTGCTAGAACGAAATAATTATAACGAAAACAAATGATCACTATTATCTAACTTTAATATTAAATGGAACAATGGAATTAAGGTAACCGAAATGATTTAATGATTTGAATTTTTTATTTCATGTAATAACATACTTAGGTATTATAACATAATTTAAATATATTACAATAAGAAACTTCATAATCTAATTTCAGTTATAAGCAAAATTTTAATTCACTTTAAATATTGTAAATATTTTTATTTACTGACTGTATATTATTTAAGATTTTGTAAATATATGTGAATTGAAATATTTTAATAAAGTATGCCTTTCATTTTACTACCTTTGGAAGTGAAACCATGTATATCCGCTTCGCTTCAAAAACGTTTTACGTTTTCCAACGCTCAATTAAATAACTCGAATATTTACTTCAAAATATGCACAATATGACAGAAAATAAACGAACCCTCGAATCACTTCTATGGGAATCTGTTCAATCTAATCCCTCTGGAATATATAACCCATATCCTGTTTTTTTATTGAAATAGCTGACAAGCGAGGTGACGATCCACAATTCCACATGATGGTAAGAGGTTACCGTCACCCATGGGCATCAGCAACACCATTGGCATCACTGATGCGTTGCCGGCCAAGAGAGAGAAAGAAGAAAAATAAATAAGATTTATTTATTTTATTTATTTATTTAATAGGTTTGCTGACAGTTTTACAATGAGTAAATCTATTTATTACAAAAACAGCGTCTTAAGATACATGTAAAACCAATTACAGCTTAACACAGCATACACAAAGAAAATTAAGTACCTACCTATTGCGTAAGTTGCGCATCGAAATTTACAAATTCAGAAAAGTGGTTAAATTAGTTAAATGAGGCGTCGTTACTTGAGGCCCTTGAAACGTGAATAATTGCTCAATTTTATCAAAAACTCCATCATACACATCTCACTCTATCTTACTCATCTCACATTATACATCTGTATTAACGGGCTACTTGCGAGACACATAATTTTATGTAGTGCACCGAGCACGACACCTCCATTGTGGCTCGAATAAAACTCTTGTTTCATACCACACCATTATTTCTTATGTCTCCTTACGGACGGTGTTGTGCGAGATGTCGCCACTTTTTACTATGAATGGTATATTAGATAGTTCCTAAATGGAACCAGTCGGCGTTAGGTACCATTTTTGTAGTAATTGGTTAATCATTTTGGGAATGTGTAATAAAACACAATTTTTTAAGATTTTTTTTTATATTTTTAAATTATGTACTTACCTACTGGTTTTTATGAAAATCTGTTTTAAAAAAGCTTGATTAATTTACTTTAATAATTAAGCTTAATTGATACTTGATAATAACCTTAATTAATACACTTTAACCTTCCTTGAAGTGCCCATCTATTGGTGAAAACTGTATGAAAAATTGAAAATCCGGGCAATAGTAGTCAATAGTACAACTTATTTGTGAGTCGTATTTATTTTTTGTTATTTGTTATCCTTCTCATGCCTGAATAACCTTAATTTTAACCGTATATCCGACCACATAAACGGCATTGGATTTAGCATCAACTAGATCTAATTACCTTAGAGATAATCACATTTCTCGTCGTTAATAAGATTGGAATACAAAAATCAGATACAAAAGAAAGAAACATTTATTCCGTCATAAGAATAGCAACAACGTTAAAATTCTATGGTAAGATTATAATAAATATAAGGAATTTAATTTACGTACTCGTATAATACAATCTCTAAAATTAATCAGCAACAGCATTAAAAGTCTGCAAATGTTTTTAAGTCATCCGAATTGGTTCTAGCGGCACTAACAATTTGTTTACTCTGTTTGTCCTGATTTTAATAAGGAAGCGTGTAATCGTTTCCTGTACTATGTCCACTAAGATTTTTTCCAAAAATTTGGTGGATATTTTTGTACTTTTTGATTGAAGATATAAGTTATCTTCAATCCATTCCTACCAGGGTGTCTTAGCTGTGATTTCTAATCATTGTCGATATTAATTCTATTAATTTTATTTTGTAATCGTTCCGACAGTATGGCTGTGCAATGCATAACGCCTTCCTGTAAAATGTCGTCCCGTTTATCGGCTTAGCGTCGTATTCAGCTGGAACACGGCAATAGAATTCAAGATAGTGATAACATCAAATGATATGGAAGTTGTGGACACTGAAGTCTGACGTACTTACGGAAGGCCCTAGCTTGGTTATCCATATAAAATTGTCTACCTGATTGATTGCAACTATACTATGGCCACTTTGTCTAAGTAGCGGTGATTTGGTGTTTTTTTTAATGTCCAAGGGTGACGGAAATACCCGGCTTTCTTTCTTTTTCTTCTTTCTTTCTTGTCTGCCAACGCATCAGTGATACGTTTGGTGTTGCTGATGTTCATGGGTGGCGATAGCCACTTACCATCAGGTGGATCGTCAGCTCGTTTGCCGGCTATTTCCATAAAAAAGGTAGCTTGTCTGTTCGCTTATTGGCTATTACCTACATAAAAAAAATCATTCAAAAATAACTCTACTCGCCCGCCAGATACCTTGCGACTCTCTCCATATCCTCATCTCGACTCCTGCTCTCTCCTATTCTGTCGTCTCTTCTCTCCACCTCACCTCACCACAGCGCCCCACTTTCTCCTCTCTGTTGTTTTTAAATTATTTAAATGCGATATACAAACATTTTTTCACATTTTGTATTGATAACATAGTAATATAAAAATTCGGTTGCGTAGTAGATACTTATGTATAAGCTACGAGCCACCAGGGATTTCAATTATTGTCGTTTCTGACTCATATTAGCTATTTACGGAGTAGCAATAAATGTTCGCGTAATAAAATGTCGTAAATTACAGATATCCATCGTAAATTAAGTCATATCGATATGAATTTTTATCTTTATACCGGTCGTATGGCTATAATTATGGCGCTTCAACGGTCTATCCCGCACTGAATTGGTAGAATGCCTATAAAAATAGATTATTAGAAGCATTTGGGATCAAAACTACGCATTGTTACGAGGGACCCTTTTTAAACTTACTTTGAAGTGTCTTGCTAGATTGAAGTGAGTTTTGACACAAGAACTGAAAAGATAACATTGCATGTAAATATGAATTCTTAAAATTTTAATAAATTACTAATTTCTGTATAGGTAATTATGTATTATGTTAATACAAAAATACAAGTAGGTATGTACCTATAATGATTTTAAAAATTGCTCCAATTGCATTATAATTTATTAAATAAATAATATATTATGTTTTTTTTAACATTAAAGGAGAACCCCAATTTTCGGCCTCGAACCATATGTTATCTGTGCTAGAACATCGGACTAGACAAGTGTAAACTATATACCGAAAAAATCGTCTTATTTATAAGATAAACATATTTAAATCTTAGCTTCAGCTGCTCTTGCCAAATGAACTAAATAATGCAAAAAAATTTTCACAGTATTTACCTCATTACATACGATTTTATAATCGATTGAATCGATTGATATTGATCGATTGATGGAACATAATAATATATTTTATGTATTATTTATTGATTATAATTATAATATTAATTTATTTTTTACATATTTTCGTATTCCATATAAATCAAAACTATGTAATATATTATAATTACCATTTAATCGTTACGCTAATTTTATTAAATTATATTTCGAATATTTTGACATCGATTAATCGATTGACAACAAAGATGATGTAATCCCTAATAATGTCAACCATTTGGTAACCATAGTATTTATAAATAACACCACTGTATTGTCATATTTCTCATCGATCTTTCATCTTTCTACGTGTGTTTTGTATATTTTTACTATCAAATATTTTCAGCGTATTTGGAGTCCTATTTACTATTGAAACTCATCGACACGCACACAGTGATTTTAATTTTCTATTGTATTCGCTTTCATACTTATGTTTTGGTGAATGTGTTTCGCAGTTTCGCTACAATTTCTTGCAAACCTATACTTACTATATGAATATGGACTCCTTAATCGCCTGTTTTCTGACTGACAAAGGTTCAGAATAAGTCCTGAACACTGGATAACGTACCCTATACATCTTTCGAAGATCAGGAAGTTGCTGTAGCCATACTTACAATGAGTATATTATGGTATCTTGATTGGGCAAGGTAAGTACTAACGAAATATAGCGCCTCCTGCACAACTACACGAAATATTAATATATTATAATAATAACTAATAAAATCTCTTGAAATATGCAATAGCTTTTATTATACAACCTTTTTATGACATTCGTTTTGGGTGAAAACCATTGAAGTAGTAGATAGTATAATAGACACCCGCCAACTTAGTTTTAGCCATTAAACTCGTAGTTTAGTAAGTGTAACATACATATTAAATAGCACTGTGACACGAGTATGACATAATCATAACCTATAATTAAGGTGATTCATTCTAGGATTTCCTTAGTTGGCCATTGCTGGCAGCCGTGAAAATTGGAGAAATTGAACCTTTTGCAATAATCTAATTAACAGCCAATTTTCAGTCTTGTCTACTTAGGCCTGAGTTTCTATGGAAACTGGTGTTCTCCTTTAACCACATCTCACACTTGCAATCGGCAAATGAAGCGCTGTGGAAACTACTTCAGGCCTAACGTAATACATTTGCCATAGAATCAAAAGAAATAAATATGCGTAGGCGAAGAGTTCTATTCCTTACAAAGATTTAGTAGCAGTTAGTTTAATAAGCACTACGGCGAGCTACCTACAAGGGAACTAAATGGTACCGTTAAAATGGAAAAATAGTAGGCACCCTATTTTATGTTGGTTATTTATAGAGGTTCGAGGTGTAAGGCTAGAAGTTTTCGAATTAACTGTAACTCATAAATATTTCTCGGGTCGCCGTAGGATTATTTGCGTTTAACAAGATAAATATTCTTAACAACTTACGAAACGGCTGACTCTAAATTTAAAATTTAATTTTAGGCGTATATCTTTCATCTAAAGTTGCCTTGGTAGAACAATTATTCCTACACTCCAGGCGGACAGTGTGTAAATGATAGGAAACCTTTTCAGTAGATACAAACCAATACGATTCCATTCAGGAGTTTTTGAGTGAAAGAGTAACAGACATCCATACTAACTTTCACAAATTGATAATTTAGTAGGATAAGAATTTTGGAAGTTTTTATGCTAGTTTTACCACGTAAGTGACATTTATTACTACTGCTGTTGGATCATTAAAAATTGCGTATGGGTGAGGCAGAATGAACGTATTTTTTAACCGACTTCAAAAAAAGGAAGAGGTTTTCAATTCGACTGTAGGTACTTTTTATGTGTTACCTCAGAAATTCCGACTGGGTGAACCGATTTTGAAGATTCTTTTTTAATCGAAAGTTAGTGCTTGTCATGTGGTCCCACTAAAATTTGAGCGAAATCTGACATCCATGAGAAAACCATGTCAATCTGAAAATGAAAAACATTAAGTAGGTATGTATGTGCGCGACAAATGGACGAATAACTCCATATCACACAAACCGATTTCGATTATTCTTTTTTATTATTATTGGAAAGGATGTACTTACTTCATTTGAAGTCGTTTTTTTTTGTTAAAATTTTTCGAGTTACGAAAAATTATTCGTAAAATAACGCTGCATTCGGTTTCATACAGTCTTGTTTGTAGCACACGGCGACGCAAAATGAGTTGCTACTTTAAAGTCGTAAACTTTAAAGTTTTAAACACAAAATATGAAACCGAATTTTGCGTTTCATTTTACGCGACTCACAGCTCAAAAATATACGCTCGTTTGGCCTCACCCTAATTACAAATGTGTAAAGTGCCCTAACGCGCAAAAACGGTCATGATCTTTGACCGTGCATTACAATGGGATGCTCAGGGATTGAAGTCAAATCATTCTGAAGTCTGAACCGTATGTATAGTATCAACGTAGGCTACATAGTTTATTATTTACAATGAAATTAACTCGTTGAAATATGAATAGAAAGTCGACGGACGACGCGTCCCTGAGGAAATTAACACATGAGCTGCTCACTGCATCGTGACGGGTTCACGTCCCGTCTGCTTACCATATCTATGTGCTGACTTAAAAAAAGGCAAAAGGCACTCCGGGAGTGACGACAGAAGTGAAAACTTGAACAATAGGGATGTTGACACTAATTATAAATTTATATAAATTTATGTCTAAAATATTAGTGGTAACATTTAAAGGCCTAAAATATGATTCTTTTATTGAAATCAATCACAATAAATTAAATATCATTAATGTAAAATGTTAAAAATTGTACTCACTGTCACGTGACCACAAACGCCATTTTGAGACTATGACGTCATTGGAAAAATTTTATATGGAAATTCAACAAACTTAGTAGACAGATAGTATTGAATATAGTTTAATGACGTCACGTGACGTTTTTGGTGGGAAATTTGATAATGATTTTTATTTATCAATTTTTGTTTTTAAATTGAAGATTATTATTTTTATAATATTTTTTCTTGAATATAGAGGTTCTATCTGTAAAATAAAATTGAATCCTAAAATTAGTCAACATCCCTATTACTTGTGTGTTTTTTGAATCGTCAGGAAATATTTTATTGTGTAAGAAATACTTTTAAATGAAGTGTTTTTTATTCATTATATTTTTTGTAAGTACTCACTAAAAAGATTTACGAAATTTACTCAGCATTCAGTTTTATACTAAATTCCTAGTAAAACTTTAGTCAATACGTTCAGTCGAACTTCCTTCTCGATCATGATGTCCTAGTCCATTAAAATTTCTGTGAAGTTAAAATTATAGTTAAAAGCATCGTTCCAAAAAATGCGACTGTGTTTAGTGAAGACATTCAGTCGAACCTCCTCGTCACACATAATCTCCTGGTACTCCTAGTAAAAATTCATTAAATAAACTTGACAAGTCTGACTGATAAATTAGGAGTCCTGCAAACTACAACGAACCCATGCAGTTGAAGAAATGAATTTCTTTCCTTATAATTCTACTCGCAGTGGACACATTGGAAGTCGACGACAGACTTCCTTCGGGGAAATATAATGACGTGACAGACAAGCATAAAGCGGATTGATAAATATACTATCTCGAGATCGCAGTTCTTAGCATGGAGATCAGATATTTCTCACGTTGTTTCAAATCAATAAGAGGCGTTTGAGCAACTTTCCTTCACATCAAGTTATGGGCGTAGGTAGTGCGGTTCATAAAATGCTGATTGTTTACGGGTAGGTAAATGTCTTGACATTGAAAGAATTATGAAGAGTAACAGCACTATGAATAGGTACGAGTAGGTACGTTCTTTTCTTAACGTAAGTAACCGACAAACGAGAAGAACCAACCACGGCTACTCGATGTTACCTGTGAGATAAATATACTGTCGCCCATGGATATCGGTAAAGCTCAAGACATCATCATTGCACTGCCGGCCAAAGAAAGAATAGAAGAAATAAAGTAAAGGACCCCCTGGCTCTCAAATCCCCAGCTGGAACACGATGAAACGTTTTGCTGATTGACGCAAGTTAATAGCTAGTCAAGCAGGCTTGGAAAGATAATAATGTCAGTACGTAATATTGATAACTACTGCTTTATTTAAGCAATATTAATCACTCTTTAGTCAGATTAATTTTCAGTTAACCTTATCTATTACCCAGTGTTCTAATAACGGATCAGGTAATACCTAGGTAATTCACAGAATCGTTGATGTAACAATGCACAATTTCCTTGTCGAAATGAAATCCTTTGCTCTTAATGAGGCTGAATGAGAACTCTCCTCATTGACGCAAAGGAACGTCGTCTACTAAGATTGGTTCTAGATGTGGCATATTATTGTAGTTGCGTTGGTATGTTTTTTGAAGCAGTTGGATAAGTTTTAAAAATCTGAATTTGTCATTGCCAGGCGTCCGGATATAGCCGGACATAGTTAGGCTTTTTGAACGCGTGTCGGGCCAAATTAAATGGTGTCTGGCTTGTCCTTTGTTAGGCTTTTTACATGTGATCAGTCTTGTCTTGCCTTGCCGTGATACTGAGATTTTAAATCAGGTTTCTGCCAACATAAATATTATGTATTTTTGTTTCAATTACTTAAAAATTTGATAATTTTGTGAAGAAGCTTTTCCCTTGGTAAATAGTATTACTAATGAATGATTATAAAAACAGAAAGAAAGAAAGATGATCAAAAAGCCTAGTTTTACATACAAAATTTTGTTTAAGGTGGCCGGTCTTTTTAACCAAATGTCCGGCCCAACTAGCTGGTCTCTCCAGCTTTTAGGTTTGACGACCTGGCAACCCTAGTCACAAGTGATTTTGTGTGAACTGAGAAAGAGTCAGTCATAGTCTAGGTAGCCTACCTACAAAGCGTGGTGTTTATTTGTTTCAATAAGTTACCTGTCTATCATAGCTAGCACTCATGCGTTCAATTCTCAACACACATTTTTCAAGATTAAGTATGGAAAGACGGGAGACCCGAGTATCAGTAGGTAAGTAAAGAGAAAGAAAAAAAAGTGGTGGAAATCTGACCTCCAAAAGAGGAGACCCGTGCTCAGTAGTCAGCCTTTAATAGGTTGAAGCTACACCTAGCAACATACAAATATCTAGTTGGAGATATTGGAAGATTTCTTAGTATCTTTTGTTTGCAACTTGACTGAAATGTCGCTTCTATGAACTTTATATCTCGAGCTCCGACAAGGAGGTATAAGGGCAGAGGGCGCTGCCGGAAATGACCGCGTGATAGCTGCGTCTCGGAGTTGCCGCGTCCGGCCGGGAGGCGAGACTAACGACTAAGCAATCTGTTGAAATGTCTAACGTTGCTATTGTGTTCTTCTCGTCACGTTAACCTTTCAGTTCCTAGTTTTGTGCGATTTTTTTCCCTAAAATCCCATAGCTTAGTTACCTGAGATTGCAATCTCTGTAGGTACCTACGTCCATTCAATAAACAAACAGACTGGTCATTTGCCCTGACATTTTCGGTGCCGTCGACTTTATTCACCTGAGTTAATTCACCCAGGTGTATTAAGTCTACTTTTAGTGTACTTTATTCACCTATGCACCCAGGTGATTTAAATCTACCTACTTATCGAGGTGAATTGATATAAGTAGACTTAATTCACCTATTATTTTAGTCAATGCGATTAGTGATGTTGGAATGCTATTCCGATTCAATTTTGTATAACAATCGATGTTGTTTATGAAGAAGTCTTAATCGATAATATACACTATTCTTTGATTTATTAGATAACATATTTATACATATTACATATACATGATATTTTATTACATACGTATATTTATTACATATTATACGTTTATAATAATAGCAGAGATGTGCAAAATAGTTTATAAAATGTATTTAAGTAGTAAATGAAAATACTTTTCATTTTTTCCATTTCAAATTCAAAATTATTTCAAAAATTCATAGATTTAATAAAAAAATATATAGGTGTACTGCGAGTCATGATTTTAGTTCATGTGAAGAATCCCATGATTTGTATTAATAAAAGTAAAATTACAGTATTCTACTTGTATTATTAGTTACACTTGTGTTATAACTTGCCGCATTTTATTTTCTCAATTTCTCATGGAAAAAATCGGTCTGAATAATGTTCGTTATGTAAACCATTAACTCGATAAATAACGATATTGATAAATGTCAGAGCTAAGACACATCGCTTCACTAGTGACAAGAAAATGAAAGTTCTATGAAGTAATACATTTTTTTGTTTATGTTTGCTTGTCAATAATTATCGAGTAGGTATCATAGGCATGCATGTGTCAAAAGTGAAATGCCAAATTGCAAAGAGTATAGGTAGACTACACGCGATATTAGTTGACTTAATTTAACCATGCAACTAGGTGAACTAATTTGTTTTTGGTACTTGAGAATAATTATAATTATCTAATACTAAACTTATAGTTTTATAAGATTACAATTAGAAGGGGAACGTAATCGAATATGTATTCTAGGAGATCCCGTGGGAGATTATTTTTTTAATGATATAAAATTTTTCCAAAAAAAAACCGACTTCAAATGAAGTACATCCTTTCCAGTAAAAAAAAGAATCATTGAAATCGGTTGGTGTGATATTGAGTTATTCGTCCATATGTTGCGCACATACTTAATGCAAAGACTTATATAGTTTTCTCATGGATGCTATTGTCAGATCTCACTCAAATTTAAGTGAGACCACATGACAAGCACTAGCTTTCGATTAAAAAAAGAATCATCGAAATCGATTGGCGTGATATTGAGTTATTCGTCTACTTGTCGTGTACATACTTAATGTAAATTTAAGACTTAATATATGGTTTTCTCATGGATGTCAGTATCAGATCTCGCTAAAATTTAAGTGGGACCACATGACAAGCACCAGCTTTCGATTAAAAAAAAGAATCATCCAAATCAGTTCACCCAGTCGAAAGATCTGAGTTAACAAACATAAAAAATACAGTCGAATTGAGAACCTCCTCCTTTTTTTGAAGTCGGTTAAAAATAAAAATAAATTACATAACGATTTCAACAAAATAACAAAATGTAACGGAAAGTAATTAAATTAGGCACGAAACGCAACGGCGGAGTGATCCGATCGCGACGACAATTCTTTTGAGTCGTATTAGCTCCAGACCTTGTCCCCCTGCTGAGGTTTTCATAGCAGCTCGTAGCTACGAGCCGGTCCTTGGGTAATATAATTCTAAATGTCATAATTTCATGATTATGCCTTCACCTAACAAAACTTTTAGCTTTCCTATTTTGTAAGTTTAATAAAATTTTACATCTCTTCACATCTATCCAACAAACTATATCTACAATTTACGATCGTAGCAATTGCGGGCTCCGGTTTATAGATCTTCGAAGATCTTCATCAGATCCAAATATGTAAAGAACTTAAAATAAAAAAATATCATATTAGAAAGATTCAATGTTGAACTAAAATATTTTTTAACAAGGTGAATTAAGTTTACTAATACACCTCGGCAGTAGGCTCGCGTATAGCTTGCCTTAATCACCTAGGTGAATTTAGGTCTACCGATTTAGTATATTTAATTCACCTCGATAAGTAGATTTAAATCACCTGGGTGCATAGGTGAATAAAGTACACTAAAAGTAGACTTAAAACACCTGGGTGAATTAACTCAGGTGAATAAAGTCGACGGCACCACATTTTCATTTGTTGAGCGAATATTAGGATATAATATTGCAAAGGAGGTATATTTTGAAGCGCTCATAGCCCAGCGGCTTGCGTCGATCCTAAGTGATCGACAAAGTTAAGCAATAGCGGGCGCGGTCGGTACTTGGATGGATGACCGCGTTCTTTATTCTGAGGTGACCGCTAATGGCAAAAATTCTTGAGCGTTTCCGTTCTTCGGAGGACACATAAAGCCTTCGGTCCCAGTTACTATCATAAGATATCAGTCGTTAAGCTATGTCGGAGGCCCTCGGGCGGTTTGAAAAACTTCCGACACTCGGGTACGAAAAACCTAAATTTTTTTTTTACTCTTTTTTCTTGAAGCCCGCGACGCGACACCATAGCTAACACGAGTTTGTGACCCTTATGAAAAGAAGGTTGAGTACCTCTGCTCTATGCCGTCGACTCCCTTGATATTACGGATATATGTAGGTATTTAGCTAATAAATTCAAGGACCTAAAATATATAAACTTATAATTTGTGTTGTCGTCATGGTCACTACTTAAAGACGGTCTTACTACTTAAGGAAACCAACCAGTATGGAAAAAAAACACGGCATATCAATGACCGAAATCAATAGAATTAGATGTGATCTATATGTCACCGGAGAATAATAAGAACCGTAGGATTATAAACGAGACATAAATTGTATTATTTTACGGCCACATTTTCGGAAATTTATCAATCTGCGACGTCTCGTGGTAAATTTATAAACTAACGGATTGCCCATTCGTAAAATTCTAAACGGCTGGACCAATCACAGAAGAGCTTTTAATTTTACGCTTCTTTAAAATACGGAAAATAACACACTGCTCTCTGATTGGTCGATGTTGACAGAGGCAATGCTTGTGTCCATAGACTTAGGTACAATCAGACTTGCCAAACTATGAACTATAAATCTATCAGTTTTTTACTAACAGTATTTTTACTTTAAAACTATTTAGGTACCTATAATACAGGTTTACTTTTTTACATAATATACTAATAATCCCTACTTAAGGCGAAGCACCTCGCCATGAAAAAACAACTGAACTCAAATCAAAAGAAGGATAGGTTAGGTTATGGTTGTCTGATTTTATTTAGGAAAAATAGGAACCCCGCGAAGCGGGGTTCCGTCGACGTCTATGGCGAAGCCCCTCGCCATGAAAAAACAACTGAAATCGAAAGAAGAATCTTATTCGCCAACTTTCCTAGCTCTATGGTAAATTTCACTTCGTCAACAAAGGACAAGGAGGTTATTGGTCACTTATTATTTTACGAGTGAGCTCGGTAAGTTTATCAATTTCCGAAAATGTGGCCGTAAAATAACAAAACTTATGTCTCGTTTAGAATCCTACGAAAGTTTATAAATTTCCTAGGAAATTTATAAACTTACGGTTCTTATTATATTCCGGTGACATATACAGCATGAAATCGAATCGGAATGAAATATTTCAGGGGGGCACTCATCTCGCGATTCTCAGCCCGAATATGTAAAAAAAATATGGCCTTAATTTTTAAGCAAATTATCCTTTAAAATACAGTAATCATAGACACCGTGGTCGAGCAAGCATCGACCTTATTTTACGATACATTAATGGATTTCGCAATGCTTTGTATTCGCCGCTATTAACGAAGTTAGGTTTTATGGCACCGCCGCGATCATGCCGCCAAAGGTACCGCCACGCCACATAATACGCCGCGCCGGCGTTTACAAAGGTAAACGCCGCCTTTCGGCTTTTCGTAAAAGCCGCACCGCCCGCACCGCACGCTTCGACGCTGTCCCGCCCCCTGCGTCTTGCCGTGCGAAAGCAATGTACAGTTGTACACAAACAGTCGTACCGTCGCGTGTCGTGAGCGCAGCAGTGCGTGCGATATTAATTACTGGTATTGCGATTTATTTATTTGTTAAAGAAGTTGTGTAACAACCATTTTAGTGTCAGTGTGTAGACCAGTGTTTTAAACAACTGTTTATTAAGTTCGTACTGACGGAAGATTTGATAGTGCATCATTAATGATTTATTAGGTATTTTAACAAGTGTGGTGGATGAAATGTTAGACGATGTGCCGTTAATTTATCACAGAAATATGTGTTATCAACACGACGTAGCGCCTGCACACTATCTGGTCCGAGTCTGTGAGTTTTTAAATACCATTTCCAATTTTTAAAGTATGCCAGAAATAATCAATTTTGTATTAAATGTTTGGCTATTTTATGTTAGATATTTGCTTAATAGGTAGATACCTAAATTTTTTGCCTGTCCTAACCCAGGGTTTAAGAATTTAAGGGAAAACGAATCATAGGTCATTCACCTAGATTGCGAGGGCGACGCGCTGCTAGGGCGTCCGTACGTTTTGAGATTTTTCGTATTTAGTTTGATATTATTATCTCTGTGATTTATGAGTGTTTTAGTTTATTTCTTTGTTTATTCGGGATCTCATCGCGAGCCAAACATCCCTTAAAAAACTTCCCACGAATTAAAATGCCACCCTGTATATAGTTTGTGGTTTAAGTTTTCTCTTGCTACCTCCGACAAACACAATTATATAAAAGTAAATAAAAGCCAAGATCAAATTTAAATATTTAATTCCCATATGCTTACAGAATATGACATGCATCCGTTTACCGACAGCACGCACACAAGCGCCCTCTACACACTTGTAGACAGTAACACGTAAACGTTACAAAATCTTTAATAAAGGCCGCTTCTTGCTTCAAACTATCTAAAGTTATTCATCTTATAAATAACGGTCCTAAAGGATTTAAGGGTACATAAATTACAATGGAAATAGAACCGAGATCAATAACGCAAATCGATACGTAGTACCATCTTTTGACGAAACGCAAAATTTTAGTTTTTTGATGTGATAACGTCTATTAAAACGATGAACGCCGGGTGCACGCACGAAAAAGCATGACTCATCATGTCACGTTCCGCGAGCGAGCGAACAATGGAGAAAGCGCCATCTATGTGTTAGCGTGCTCTCTATTATTACAGTGTAAGGTACCACTTGAAACTATTATTTTGAACTATTGTGAATATAAGTATGATATTGACTAAACTGTACAACTATCATCAGTCGCCACTTGGTGGCGCTAGTGAGCATATTGACGACATTGATGTCGACGTTAGAGCATAGAACTCAGTAATCTGCACATTCGCCATTCGACAGTCGACCTGAACGGTCGCATGGAAACCTGAGGCAAAACGTATTTAAGGTCTATGATTTTAGTGATAATTTATTTGTGATGAGTGTAATGGAAGTGTAATTAAAATAATTGTGGAATATCGTCGTTTTATTGGGCCGAGTCCAACAATTCAGAAGCCGGGATGAACAGATAGAAGAATCTCTTGCCACGCCCCAAAGAGATAAAAACGTGAGTATTTTATTCTCTTCCTGATGACACGTGTTGAATTTGGGAAAATGGAGAACTAAGTGATTAGCTTTGAAGGATAAACCTCTAGCCACGCCCCAAAGAAGTGAGGTAAAGTAAAAACGTGAGTAAATTTTTTTTTCTCCTCTTCTACCTGATGACACGTGCCGAATTAGAAAAATGAAGAACTAAAATGATTTTTTTTTCTAATTTGCGCTTGCTCTTCAATCTTTTCGTTCAAGAATGAAAGAGTGAATTGAAAGACTAAAGATTTTATTGTGTGCAGCTGATCATATCTATACTAATACTATAAAGAGGAAAGATTTGATTGTAGGTATGTTTGCATTGAATGGGCTCCGAAGCTGCCGAACCGATTTGAAGAATTATTTCACTGTCGGGAGGCTGCACTGTCCCCGAGTGACATAGGCTATATATTTTTTTTTACTATTTTGCCCGAAGCGAAGCGAGGGTGATTTCCTAGCATTATATTTAAAAAGAAAAACAACAAACATCATGAAAAGTGTACTAAGCAGATGCCCTACGTATATAAAAATAAAGGAAAGAAAAGTAATAAAAGTTCCAGGTTATTAAGTAACTATTATTAGCTAGAACTGATTATTAGCTACTGAATCAATGCATCAAAATTGAATAATAAACGAACTGTGAAACTTGCATCCGAAATATTGCCCCGATAAGACGTGGCGTTCTTTATAGAGTATTAAGTCTCCTTCACTCGATGGTCAGCAATGCACTTGAGCTCCCTCCATGTTTCGCGAAAACACCATTGAAATTATCTACCTAATAGTTGAGTAGGTACTGTGATGCAATATAAGAATATATTGGAAGCCAAAGATTAAGTAAAACACCAGGAGATATTTCTTACAGGATTTTTATTACTTGAGTAAGTACATAAATGTTTTAGTGATTGCTTGAAACATTACGTTGGTCTAGCCACCAGTTGTGCATTGAGATGATTTGAAGGTAACGCAAAACCGAACTTTACCGTTTCATTTAATTTGTACCTGTAGCTATATTCATTTACTTTTTCAATTTGTAAAACTATGCACCTAAAGAGGTCAGCGAATACACTAGTATGAGTATGCGTATGGTAGTTTCAACTTGATGATACTCTGACGAGGTGGACGTGATGGTATCGCAAGATTGACAATGGAATTATTCTGCCATTATTGCAACTTGTCTCTTCGACTTTGAGATCGTATTGCTTTATTTTGGTGATCCATATAATATAAAACACAAAAAAAAATGCTTGTACGGATGTCTTCAGTCTATATACTTTGAAACCACACAACTGATGTGCCCCAAACTGATTTCATTTCTAACGCAGTAATGTGAAGATGGTTTGAGACCACTAAAACAACGCTTTAGGCACATTTTTGATATTCGACTTTTCATATTCAACATTTTAGCCTAGTGGAGTACGCTGTGTATCCGCTAGTTTCTCATAAGACAATTGTCATAATTCCATCCATCCATCCATCAGCCCTTGGAGGTCCACTGCTGGACATAGGCCTCCCCTAACTTGCGCCACTCTGACCGGTCCTGTCATAATTATGGAATCACAATATACTCACCAATATACCAAATCCGAAGATGAACATACAGGTAATTACGAGTACACAAAAATCTTTTGCTGTAATCAAAGAACCTTTCCGAATTGCTGATGGATAAGTAAAAAAAAAACCGATATATATATACATGAATAAATTATTTTGAATTGAATTTTTGAATATTGATGCTACTCCGTAATGGATCTTTTCGATTTTATGTAGGGACAATAGACAAGCTCTATTTTATTTAATACATATCCAAAAAAAAAAAAATAGAAATCTCGTGTCACGGTGTTTGTGGCGTGTTCTCACTTCTTCGAAACTGCTCGACCGATTTTTATGACGAATAAGACATGTCAGATATACGTTTATGATAGTAAATGAGGTATAATTTTATTATTTTACCACAATTAGTGTACCCTCATACTGAAATTTTTGGGAGTTCAAACTTAATTCGAGTTCCATACTTACACGTGAATTTGGTTACGGGAGCAAAGGAAAACAATAATAGAAATACACTTTTATAGCGTTATTGTAAACTACCTACTGCGGAAAGAGTGTGTTGTTGAGCCAAGTTTGAGAATGGCAATTATTTTATGCATTTGAAGCGAGATATCATAATTTAATGTTTCAAAACTAAAGATCTGTTATTCTCATGTTATATCATGACCGATAGAAGTTATGTCATCTGGATCCATTCCACAACGTTATATCAGGAGTTCAGGACATGTTAATATACAGTCACGATAACCAAGTGCTTGTGCCGCATGAATCGCATTTCAGATCAATTGGACGCTGGGAAGTGAGTCAAGTTAACTTACAGGGTTACCGGATATTTGAAATGAAATGAAAAAAATAACGAGTTGTTGAGGTAAAACATGTAGTACTATTATCTATTCTATGGTAAGACATTTGTTTTGGTAATTTTTGTTAGCAAGCAGGTGACTCGTTGAGATCATGTACCTACTATCTATCCACCAAATTACAGCAAGTCGAGAGGATTATTAGAGATTATTTCTGGTGATATCTGTTGATTTAAGTAACTATTGTTACTGTCGGTTATCATAAAGGCACATTAGCGTAAAGGTAGGTTATTACAGAAAAAGATGCAATGAATGCACACTTAGATGACTACTCGATAAATTCGATTATCATAATGGCTTCTGTACGTTGCACACCAATTATGAGCTTAGATGGCTACTCCGGATTTTTTTTTTGGTGATTCCCGTTTGATGTTACAAGTATTGTTCTTATAGCGTTTAGTTACAGTGATTGTTATCACGCCCTCTCTACAGCGGTACAATATGTATAATTGATGTTAAGGGACTACTCGACGAATTCAAACAACTGAAAAATGACCGTGACTGACAATAACTAAACTATGTATTATGATTACAGATTTCTTTGTGACAAGAGATTGCCGGACTGCAGTCGGGATTCTACGGTAATTGATAAACATAATGTATTTGTGAGATACCGTATACTAACATGTGAATTTGATTACGCAGCCTGATCACATGCTCTTCCAAGGAGGTACAAGGTAATGTCTTTACTTTACTTTTATTAGTGATGTTTTATAATGCTACATACTCATAGCACCACAGTTATGGCATAGATCGATTCACTGAGACATTGGGCGAACTGTTAGAAACACAGAAATGAGGTTTAGACATTGCAATATTTGCAATAATTGTTGAATGTGATGGGTATCTCCAGGGATTATATCTTACATTTGGGGGTTTGATGTGTCTGATTTAAGAGACCTTACTATTTTAATTATTACTGCAAAGAATGGGACATCTATGTGTGTGATGTGTGATCGACAAGTGTCTCTGCTATGAAACTTTGAGCTTTGAGGTATCAAACAGGCTTCAAAACCGAAGTGAATAGAATGGAAATACGCAACATCCGTTAATATTAGATATATTAACAAATTATATACATTTATTTGATGATGATAATTATTTAGTATCTTGCAGTCGAAGAGGGAATTCATCATAGGAGTATCCATGTCTAGGTACTCCATATTATGTTATTATGACATAATGTCATATTGATATTCTTTTCCTTGGAATGCGAGAGGAAGAGGAGAGAGAGGAAGAGGAGGTAAGGAGTTTCTTTAAGCTTTTCTTCTCCTCCACGACAAAGCACCTTTCCGAAAAGAAAAAAAAGATGACGTGCGTAAGTGTATCAGTGATACCTATATTAATAGAATATTTTGACTTTTGACTTTGAAAACCTGGTCAATTAATATTCTTGACTACTTATCGGGCTATGACTACCCCGGTAGACGAGTATAGTACAGATTTGCTTACAGAAGTTTAGGGTTATTTTTCCCTATAATGAAGCGATTATTCAAAGGAGTGATGAATATTGACGTGAACCATGTTAATGGATTGATTTGATGTATGTTTTGGGCTATTGGGGTTAGTTTTTTACGAGCATATTGAAACTACTGGAATTTTAAGATTTTATTTATTTATTGATATTATTATACTGTACTACATTTATTACTGTACCAGAAACATTTTATTTGAACAATAGATTTATTTTATTACAATAAGCGCCCACTTATTCTTAATCTCCAGAGTATGAAGAATAAATATATAGGAATATACTATTGATTTTAAGTTGCTTTATTTCTGCGACAAAAGACGTTGCTGAAGACTGGATTGACAGAACACATATACTTTTTAATGATAAACATCTTACTCTGATTCTTAAATAATAACGTTACGATATTATATCATGGAGTCCTTATGACTTCTGCCTATTTGCGTTAGTGTATGAATCCACACTTATACAGTATTTATAAGTTTCAGATCGAATACATACATCAGATCAGGAGGTTCAGAGACAACACTGATGAAACCATGATTCTGACAAAATTCGATGAACAACTCTTGGATGAAGCACCTGACGAACGGCGGGCACCAGAAAACTCTGGTGAAGAATATGCAGGAGGTGAATTGAATCGAGTTGAATCGAATCGAGTTGGATCGAATCGAGTTGAATTGAATTGAATTGAATGAAATCGAGTTTAATCGATTCGAGTTGAATCGAATCGAGTCGATTCGGATCGAGTTGAATCGAATCAAGTTGGTTCGGATCGAGTTGAATCGAATCGAGTTGAATTGAAACGAATAGAATCGAATCTAGTTGAATCGAATCGAGGTGAATCGAATCGAGTTGAAATGAAGCTAATCGAAATGAAGCAAAATGAAACGAAGCTAATCGAAATGAACCTAATTGAAATCTAGTGAATTGAAATGCATCAATTGAATTGCATTAATTAAAATGGATATCAATGAATGATATAATTTGAAATAAAATGATGAAGCAATGAAATGATATAATACTATATGAGACAAGATTATGAGACAATACTTTAAGAGGCAAGACTATATGAGACAAGACTATATGGACAAGACTATATGAGACAAGACTATATGAGACAAGACTATATGAGACAAGACTATATGAGACAAGACTATATGAGACACGACTATATGAGACACGACTATATGAGACACGACTATATGAGACACGACTATATGAGACACGACTATATGAGACACGACTATATGAGATAATACTATATGAGACAAGATGACATGAGACAAGACGACAAGAGACAAGACGATATGACTAATATTATTCAGGACTATGGGAAACAGACAATATTTGATGAAATGATACATTAATTGACACCACCGGAGAGCTAGAGCAACGGTCGAGAGAGAACTGATACGTTTCGGCGGTGAGCTTGAGCAACGACCGATGCGTATGCGATATCACCACGGTGATCATATGGTTCACTGAATTCCTCAGACGATGAGCAAGAGCAACGTCTGAGGTGCTGCCAAAATGACAGTCTGAGCGATGAGCCTGAGCAACGGTCGGGTTTAGTGAACCAAGTGGAAAAGCTTGGTCGTGACTGACGGTGTGGTGAGCTTGAGCAACACTCCCCATCACGGCCAAGTATGAATTGAGAGATGGATCTGATCAGAGAAGAAAACCAAGTAAGGAACATTGACGCATGAAGCCGTGCCACGCGGCAAGGTAGCTGGCGATTTGAATACGTACCGCAACCGTAAAGGTTTGATAGTAGATAATATTATAATTATAGAAATTACATCATTTTATAGATGTTATGAAAGGTTTTTCTGGGTCGAGTAGCTACTGTTTAGAGCATATATGTGAATAGTTTCGGTGTGATCATTGATTCATATAACAAGGTTGATAATAATATATTCGTAGTAACACACAACTTTCATTTAAATAGTTTAACTGTAAATGCTTAATTTCCGGGATATTGTTAGTTTAAAAGCATAATATAATACAATGATATTGCATTATAATATTAGTATGACGTAAAAGTATTCCGATCAACTTTTTGCTTGTTTGATAGAAAAATTTAAACATTGTTATTTCCCATTATTTAGATATTGACTATAATTCTCATTTAAAATTTACATTCCAGTAAGAACTATCATAATTAATAAATCTGAACATTATGTAGATCTTTACGATGAAAGTCATTAAGATGAAAGTATAAAGTACCAAGTATCGAAATAACAATTGTAATATTTGACTAAAGATTACCGTTCTTACGAAATAAAGGATTTTTTTTATAGATGTATAAAATGTTAAGTATAATATGATATCGATTTGATCATTTTATATAAAGAATATATATATTTTTAAGTTTCAAATTTGAGGGGAAGGATATAAATTTATAAACTATATGAATATCTATTCGTTTTGATGAATAACACAGCTGTGAACAATAGGTTTATGAAAATTCATTTTTATATAGATATAGGCAACATTAGCAATTTAATTTATCATGATTTCTTGGATTGTTCATTTTTTGTTTAAATTATTGATTTCTTGTTTAAATGATGATTGTACAGTATTGAATGCAACATATTCTTAGTTTGCGCTATGTATCACGTACGAGGACGTACGAAAAGTCAGATGGCCGAGCTGTTAGCGTGCTCTCTATTATTACAGTGTAAGGTACCACTTGAAACTATTATTTTGAACTATTGTGAATATAAGTATGATATTGACTAAACTGTACAACTATCATCAGTCGCCACTTGGTGGCGCTAGTGAGCATATTGACGACATTGATGTCGACGTTAGAGCATAGAACTCAGTAATCTGCACATTCGCCATTCGACAGTCGACCTGAACGGTCGCATGGAAACCTGAGGCAAAACGTATTTAAGGTCTATGATTTTAGTGATAATTTATTTGTGATGAGTGTAATGGAAGTGTAATTAAAATAATTGTGGAATATCGTCGTTTTATTGGGCCGAGTCCAACATATGAACAA